>JAQMCW010000032.1:12447974-12458496 GCA_030068335.1 Chrysichthys cranchii | reverse complement strand
GAGACGACTCGTTCTTCCCGAGTCACATTAAAGATTCGTTCAAAATGAACGAATCGTTCAAGAACGACCCATCACTACTATTTGATCAGTAGTGACTTTATAGTAGCCTTCCCGGTCCATTAACGGTCATAAACAAGGGCAGACATTGAGCATCGCAACATTTGGGGTACAGTAAGTTAAATGGTCACGGATGTACAGCAAGGAAGATGTACCTAAAAACTGTCAACACTGCACATTTTAGATATAAAGTTTTTCAGATTGTGATGTGTATTCTTCATTTAGTGTGTTTTCTGTTTTCAGGAGATACATTTTTAACTGGCTCCATTTGGGCACAGGCACTTTAGCCCAGGTGCTTGCTGGTAAGCAACACCTCTGCTGCCATGGTGTACATCTTTTGGGGGTGGGTGATTGACACAAATTAAGTGGCAAGTAGTAATTATGTGACTGAAGACATCAGAGGAAGATGAGCTTTTTACATAATTTAGGCAGCGGCGAACAGCTTTATATATTTTGTTTTTTTTTTTTTAAACCAATTTTATGGGTTATGATTGTAATATGACTGAACTTTAAAGTATAATTATGTACTCGGTCTTTCTTACACTTTTCAAAAATGTCCATATGTAGACTAAATGTACTAATTAATGAAAAGACATGCAGATAGTAAACACTCATATTAACATGGCTTTTATCTCTTGATTTTAGTCGTGGCAATCTTCTTGGGCATCCATCAGCAGGCTCTGCTGCTCCCTGCCCCCTGGACCACAGGACTCCTGGCTGCCTGTGTGGTCTGGTTTGTGTTGGTGGATTTGGCACTAGAGGTGCACAGGAGGGGTCTTTTCTGCATAGGTCAGCACATGTTCATGCATCCTTTTATAACAAAAATGGTCTCTCTCTGCTATAGCTTTTACCACTTTCCCACATCTTAATTGACCTTATTTGCCGTACAATGAAATAATTTGGGCCGTGGAGGTGATTTTTAATGCTGTTATGCTTGTGGGAAGAAAATCAATTGAGCTCTGTCGGATTGCATTAAGTTTTAAAAGGTTTTTGGGCATGTTAGAAGTTGTTGTGTTGCTCTGAATACTAATGCCCAACTAGAGCTGGTCAGAACGTTTTAGTGTATTGGCAAATTATTGTGCAGGATGTAACACAATCCCTTTTCAGTGTAAAGTACAGTCTCTTTTAATCTCCCTCTTTTTTTTTTTTTTTAGGGCAATTTTTCAGACAGTTTCAGGTCTACACAGAAAACCTCCAAGCTGAAGACAAAGAGGGAATTCTGTTCGTTCAGTCTGAGAATGTGAACAAGGTTAGATGATGTGAAACCCCCCCTTCCCCTTGTGGATACATTTGCACAGTCAGCTCCAGAGTTATTAGCATCCTTGGTAATTGGGAGGAAAAGGGTTATAAAAAATGTCTTTGTGGTTAATTATTGCAATCTCCCTGAAAAATGAGTTAATTTTGAGGTTCATGCATGGGGCAGGGTTTAGTGCTAGTGTTGTAACAAGAAATCCATTTCAGGTTTTTACTAGTGCTGCTTGTGCTTTAATAATTTAATTCAATTTAATCATTTAAAATGGAGTTTTAGCTTGGGCAAATTGTGGCCTGTTTAAATTTGTGGTTATCGAAAGAAGAGCCTTTCTTTTACATTGCCTTCTAAATAGTTAAGTTGGCTTGGGTTACATGGTATTAAGACACCCCTCCCCCCCCACTTGAGCCAATGTCATCTAGTGTCCCAATAATTCTGCAGCTGACTAGTGTTCTTTCTCCTTTTCAGGGCTCTCCTTTTAAAAAGATTGTTTTGGCAGTCTACCTATGTGGAAACCTTGGATTTCTGGCTCTTCTTCTGGCTGCCATCAGTGAGGTATAATTTAGAAGGATGATGAACCATCGTGCCTTATTAATGTCTGCTGTCAAAGTAAACTACTGTTTGAGACACTAAAGAGGCCTTAAAGTGGTTTTTTTTTGTTTTTGTTTTTGTTTTTGTTTTTTGTTTTGTTTAAGCAATGATTCACACTGGATGACTTGATCAACCCTTTTTAAAGTATCATTCCAACCAGGGCCGGCGCTAGGCATGGGCAACTTGGGCGGTCGCCTAGGGTGCCAAATTTGGGGGGCGGGGGCAAGATTGGTCAATGGGTGCCATGTAGTGGTGCTCTTCATATATGTGCCTATGTCTAGATATCACTTAAAAAAAAATTTAAAAAAAAATCCTCTTTCTGTGGCTCCTCTGGATCAACAAACTGTGCGGTCTTATACAGAAGCCCTGAAAGTCCCCAATTTAAACACCTGATTTAAGTTTGGATGAAAAGATAAAGTAGGCATTAAACATTTTTGCACTGTGATTTGTCTACAATTTTGTATCCAAATCATGTACAACATAAAGCATTTTGTATTTGCACAGATGATGTAATTGTATCTTCAAATTAAAAGAAGCCCTAATGCGTTTGCTGAATGTTTTCTTTACTGCTCTGCTACTTCCGTAAGCTTTTCTCTAATGGAGCTTTGTGTATCAGTTAGACATGTTATTTTTAATGTGAATGTATTGGCTTCATATAATGCAGGTCATTAGTCAGATTTTTTTTATTTCTTTGCCTTTGTAAAAAATAGTATCCATGTAAGAGTCATATTTTCTTCTTGTTTATTTTTATTGTTTCAGTGCTCATTTAAATTTCAACAACTTGTATGTTGGTGTTTTTGTTTGCTTTTGTTTTTTTTAATAGCACTTTTTTTTCCCTCAGATAGAAAGCAATGCATATGTCTACTTGATGGTGTACATGAATACAAATTAGCAATACTTATAGCCATAATACTTGTAGACCTAAACAGTCACATGAGCATACAAATATATTTTTAGACAATTAGGAAAGCGTTACATTATGATTCTCCATTGATGCAGTAAAGCAGTTATATATCAGTGTTCAATATTCAAGTTACTCTCCCTCATTTTGGATCTATATAATGACCATATTAAAAGGTAAAGCTCTTTTCGTAAAAGGACAAGACTCATTTGTGGAGTAGCTGTATTGGTCCAAATACTAACTTTCAGTTAAAAAGATGGCAGAAATCAGTGCTCTAAAGAAAGCCCTTAGGTTGGCTCAATTGCAGTGCCGAATGATGGCAGACATAGCCCGAGTAATTTCTGTAGTTACACACGTCTTGGTGTAGCCCAGGGATAAATTGACTTATTTGCCTTACAAGAAAATACAGTATGAAAATACAGGACACATTTTCCTGAACTCTGTACTAAGACATTACAATAAAATATGATTAAAATCTTTCTGAACGATTATGACTAGAACACGCATAGACTGAACAAACAAGATTCAGCTAACATTCAGGCATCTTGGCAAGCACTCAGATCTCCTGCCTCTGAGAGAACAAATGAAAAGCTGCAAATATCACACAAGCAACAGCATGTGCTTATTGATGAAATCAGTATCAGTCTGTAGCGCTGCTTGAAGTTTCTTACAAAGAACAAGGATAATTACTGATCGATATCTAGTCTGTTCCTCTCTAGTGATTTGCAAACTCCCCTGCCTCCCACCTCAGAGCCATGGCACTTTTACGGCGACCCCCAGAATAGGCCTCAGGAAACTATGGAGGCAAATGGTTAAAGTATATTTAGATTCATCTCGACAAACTATATTTCCTGTATGATATTTTGTATAAGCAATGCAACTACTCAGCATACACTATGTGGCCACCTGACCATCACACCTGATGAGCATCTCTTTCTGGATTTAGTCCCAATTTGCTGCTATAATAACCACCACTCTGTCTGCGAAGGCTTTCTACTAGATGTTGGGGTGTCCTTGTGAGGATTTGCCCATTCAGCCACAAGAGTATTAGTGAAGTTGGGCACTGATCTTGGGCCTCACCCAGGCCTGGGATGAAGTCAGCATTCCAGTTCATCCCAGAGGTGTCCAGTGGGGTTAATGTCA
Organism: Chrysichthys cranchii; assembly: GCA_030068335.1. Lineage (NCBI taxonomy): Eukaryota > Metazoa > Chordata > Actinopteri > Siluriformes > Claroteidae > Chrysichthys > Chrysichthys cranchii. Next base: position 12,454,555 of record JAQMCW010000032.1, on the reverse strand, counting down.
GGGCTCTGTGCAGGACACTCATGTTTTTCCAAACCAACCTTCTCAAACCATACCATCACAGACCTTGATTTTTGCACAGGGGCATTGTCATGTCATGTCATTGTCATTATTTGTGTTCCAGTGAAAGGAATTTGTAATGCTAAAGCATACAAAGACATATTATACAACTGTGCTCTTTCAACTGTGGCAACAATTTGACGGAGGCCCACATATTGGTGTGATGATCAAGTATCTACCACCTTTTGGCCATATATTGTATAAACAATGTATTAATAGAATTCTGATTGACTGGGACTCACTCTGTGATCACAGGATAGGGTTGACCGATCCATTTTACAAGTCTTCATAGGGGATGAGGGGGATGATTTACACTTGATTGGGATATCATCTGAAAATCAGCAAACAATCAATGACTTTATTAGGTCAATTTTCTTAAATGTGTAAATGTATAAAGCATATTTGTCAACAAGGCCAAGAATTTTTGCAGTTACACGAACCTTGTTTGTCATATGGGCTGTCCAGGAGATTGGGCGAAGCCAGGAAATTCTCTTTAGAGTAAACACTTGCTCTTTGCCTTTTTAGTTCTTCCTCTCGTTGTTTTACCATCTTAATCTCTTCATCGACCAATGAGAGGGTGCTCCGGGACCGCAGCTTGAAAAACGGGTTGTTGAGAAAGGTTTTCTCTTCAGATACCGCAGAGGCAGCGTTCAGGTTCAACTCTGATGCACTTCGAATAATTAGGTTTGATGTTTCCAGTATGATTACACTGGGGTTTTCCTCTGATCTCCAATCAGCAGATTTAGATGTCACCAACTTTCCGGCATGGCGTGGGCTTTGATTGCAAGATTCAGGTTCAAGGATAATGACATTGCTGGCTGCCATTTCATGCTTCGGTGCTCTTGTTGGGGAAGATGTAATGATAAACGATGGCATCTGGGTGCTGGGGGATAAACTGCAATCGTCTTCCTGCTGCTCAAGCATCTTTCTCTTCTCGTCAACCTCTTGACATAATTTCCCAGGATTCAAGATGACTGGTTTTCCCTTTCCTGGCACACAGTCACTTGAGTAGGATTTGGACATTCCCCTTTCACGTTTCAGGATTTCCTCTTTCTCCATGGCAGCGCGAATCTCTTTTTCTACTGGGGTTTCTGGGTCATCATAAGGCGACCTGAAACTAGAGTCATCTACTCCTGAATCTTCTGAGCAGGGGCTAAACTGGGTATGTTGGTAGTCTCTGCCAAGTGCCAAATTCTCTAATTCGCCATCCCTCTTCTGCCTGTCGATGTTGCGCACTGGGGTGTACATACATCTGTGATTGCCCTGGCAGGTCCCAGTCCTGATGACTGGCTGGTGTGTGAGGTTCTTTGTTTGCTCCTCCATCTGCAGCCACTGATTGCGTGCAACTCTGAAATCCACATGCTCTGTACTGACATTTTCACTCTTCATCTCTTGAATCACACAGTAATCTTTTGGGATTTTCTTGTTTGAGTCTGACTTGACACAAGTAGATGAAACGTCTTTATGGTTTACAGAACCTCTCCCAAGCTCCTCTTCGTCCTCAGATATTTTGGACAAGCCATGGAATAGTGTTGAGGGATTGTAAGAGATCTCTTGGGTAGACTGTGCATAAGTTGGACTACTCTCAGGTTGCTCCAACACAACATCCTCCACAGGCACATCCTGTTCAGGCTCTTCCAGTGCGTCAGATTGGTTTTCAACAGTTTTCACTCCAGGCTTTTGAATGAAGAGCTCTTGTGCACTTAGCTGAAGGCTGTCAAGATAGGAGTCATCATCCTCCTTATTAATGGAGGAAGAAAATATCGTTCTCCATTTCTCATCAGTCTCACTGTCAGATGATGCTGCAGCGATTTCTACCAGTAGGCACTCCTCCAAGTCCTCTGGATTTTGTCCAGACTCATTTGAGATGTCTGACATAACTTCTTCCCGGATGAATGACTCCAACATGGATTCGTCTACTTCACAGCCTAAGCTGTCTAAGATATCCTGGTGGAATTCTGCTTTTAATGGATCTAGTATATCTACATCTTCAGCATCCTCAATTACAGGCACGATATTTTTCAACAGTTCCTCTTTCACTGAATCCTGTCTTTTCTGCATGGCCTCGTTCTCATACATACTCTCAGCACTTGATGGTGTATCAGACACAGATGAGGTAATAGATTCATTGCGATTAAGCTCACCATTTGTGTCGTCCAACACTAAAGCTTCTTTAGGGGAGGGCATGTCTTCAAATTCATCACCATTTGTCACTGTGGGAGGCAAATCTGCTAAAATGGCATCCGCTACTTTGGTACTCAAGGATTCAAATAGAACATCATCACTGCAAACCTGTTCATCTTCAGCACTCATGTCCTTGTTCTCTATTAATTTGGTGTCTTGGACTTCCGTCTCATAGACTGGTATGTGTCCTGGGTTGGATTGCTCACTTGTCTCCATGGTGACTGTCTTGGAGAGCGTTTTAATTTCTGTTTGTGTCTGATTCTCAATGGGGAAGAAACCTTCATTCACTTCTGTGCCACAGGATTCTGAATGCCCACCTGTAGCTCCCTACAAGCAAGAAAGACATTATTTTTTACATACATACTGTACATACATACATACATACAACCATATATATATACATGGTTCATACTGTGCAAAAGCCTTAGGCATTTCTTTATAGTACAAATTTTGCTATAGATATTTATTTGATTAATTCAGCATTACCGAGGCCGTGCAAAAACGGATTAGATTTCCAGACATTGCTTTTCAAAAAGATTCTTTGTATTTTAAAAATGTAGTTCTCTATGTCCTTAAAGAAGGCAACATTATATAAGAGACCACTTTTCAGACAAAAACATAATGAAGGCTCGTGGGATTTGCAAGCAATGTTACAGTCAAAGTCTCCAGAAGAGCTATGGCTGGTTCTACAAGATGCTTAGTAAAACTTACCAGCTCATTCCCTTACAAAACTGCACACATTGTACCTGGAACTACTATTTAAGAGAAAACAAACAAAGGGTCCTAACACCAGATATTGATTTTGTTTTGTTTATTACTGCTTACTGCACACTGTAGTATTTCATTTTTATTTTTGAAATCATCTTTACAGCATTTTTTGCATGTGCCTAAGACTTTTGCACATTATTTACACACACACACACACACACACACACACACACACACACACACACACACACACACACACACACAGTACCCATTACCCATGGGTAGACACATGATGGTAAATCCCAGATCAGGAAGTTTTCAAGGAGTAGCATGGCATTATAGTGATATATGATCATTAGTCTTAGTGGTTACTCAGACTTTAACAGATACAGTAGACAGGAAAGAGATGAGTATTAAGCACAGAATTATTTTAGCAGAGTGTTTGGAAAGTGTTTTGTAAAAGACAAGGACCAAGGTTATTTGTGTTATATGACTGAACTTAGTTTTAAGGTACCTATCCACTTATTAACATGAACATGATTCATAAGCATGAAATTGTTCATTTGGTTAATGTAAGTAACATATCAAAGGACAAAACGGGTTAGATGCAAGCATGCTTTTTGCTTATTTGCGCTTATACACTTATAGCATATTCATGGAGACCTTACCTGGCTGGTGTCATGACCAAAAGTCATGCCATGACAGAAAAGTCATACAGTATCTTGATACCACAAAGCATTTTTTTTTTCCTGATCAAAACACAAATGACCTTTCAAGCAAATACAGTTGATTGAAACGTTCACCTCTTTCCCTTTTAAAAGTGTGCGAACATTTGTTCACAAGAAATCATTCACTGCAACTGTAAACTGGCTTTCAGACAATATGGAAAAGCAAAGAGTAAAAAAAAACATTTGTTTACTATTGCTGTGAATCATTTCACACACTGAGTAGCTTTGAGCAAGGAAAAGCAGAAGCCTGATGGAATTAAATGCTTCCATTATGTAAGACTGCAGAATGGGTTCTTCGCCCACATATGATGCACCAGGGTCTTTGCATCTTATTAGCCTTGGCCTCCATTAAGCTGAAGAGAGGAAGTGAATGAAGCAGAGCAGAAGCCCATGAGGAAATATCCCTGTCTTATTCTAACACACAGAGCTTTGCACAGAGCTCAGCTAAGCAGGATTAGCCACTGTAGACCTGGACACATTCCTTGTATTTATTTATTTTCAGATCGAGAAGGCTTGAATCCCAAATTAAGACCTGCATGTCAAGTGATTACTCACTACATTTGGTCCTACTGATAGGGTCTTTGATAATGACAGTGTAGTTTGATTACAAAGTAATTGTTACAAAGTTAGCAGTAAGCTCACCAGTGCCCCTTGCCAAGTTACCTTACCTTACATTACATTATATTACATTACGTTACATTACAGTCATTTAGCAGACACTCTTATCCAGAGCGACGTACAGCAAGTGCAAAAGTCAGGTACAAGAATAGTAGTTAAGAATAGTTTTAATGTGCAGCCTAAACCTCTTTCACACAACAGCCACTGGATAAAAGCACAGATTCACGATGGAATAAACTCCATTGGCTCTTGGGGAATGTGTCTAATCAACATTCAGTGTTGCACCATCACATGCCAAAAAAACAGCAAAAATCAATTGGGTTATTGCTCAGACACTGTTTAATAATATATAGTCTTCGCTCATATCTATACCTCTCCACAACAAATTTGGAAAGCTTGGAAAACGCAATCATTCTAATATACTGTAGTTATTAAAAAATGAGGTACACTTAGTCAACTAAACGAACCCTACAAAAGGCTTAAAGCACAATGAAAACAACAGATAGGGAAACGTGTTGAGTACCATGGCAACAGCCCAGAAGGTATAACAGCTCAGCTGGTGAGTAAACATCCAGGCTCACAGCCTTCTAGTCTCAGCACTTGTGTCATAATAATCAGTATGCGATAAATAATTCAGTGACATTAGGACTGAAGATGGCTATAGAGAAACAGCAGTATCTCTGAAGCCGAACACCTACCATGATCTCCAGCCAGAACCGCCAGCAGGCGATCATCTCTGTCCTGATGCTAACTAGACTTTTCTCCTCTCAAAATCTGCTTGCGGTCTGATTTTCTTTGAGCTAGTGCTGGCAAGTGAATAACCCAGGATAACATGCAGTTATTGGCAGATATGCCATTATATTTATGCTTTGTTCTGTGATGCCTGTTGCTTTAGGCAATGCTTTTACTCCAACTTTCCATAATGAGCTGTGTGGTCAATAATTGACTGTGCAACATATATGGATTTGTACACTCTTTCACTCTGGTCCTCATATGTACACTTCTGACCAGTGGTCAAATACAGGTTACGTTGTACAGCTTGTCTTGTCGGTCAGTGCATCCTCCAGTAGAGAGATTCTCCATTCAGATGATCACAAGGAAACTTCAGACTGCCTGCCTCACTGAGTGCACCAAAGGTGCGCTAATTTGCTTTTTAATTTGAAGGACATTTCGCTCTCTGAAGCACAATAACCTGTGAATCATAAGCAGAGTTGAAGTGAAAGAGACTCTGCGGTGCGTGGGCTGGCCATTCAGACCTCCAGCCAGCCACTTTTCTGAAAAGCTCACAGCCTTAAGAGACAGCTTGATTAGGCTCCATCTGTCAACTCACAGCAGGGGCACATGTTTCACAAGTTTCACAAGAGAACAGTTAAATAAGAATGGCTGCGAAACAGGTAAGTGCGAGTAACTCCTAAGGTAAATGTGCTCAAATTGAACCCTGTGAGATTTTTTTTTGTCATTGTATGTAACAATGTGCACCATTTTTACTGATAATTACTGATAAATGAAAATGCCAAAACATTTTTCAGTCTAGCTGGGATTTATGGTTTCAGCTTCATCTGTTACGGAGATGGCTGACATCCAGTGCTGTGAGTGTAAACTGTTTCTCATTCCTGTGGCGGTTCGAAAGCCGAGACTCCTGCACTGTGCCTTTTTAATGAGGGAGCAGAGAGGAGCAGAAACTCATCATAAGCAATCAGTCCCAATGACTTTCTATCCACTCTGACTTCTTTGATTTCTCTCCTGCAAATATGCTGCACAGACATGCTGATGGCTGGGATATGCATGTTCTGCCATTATATTCAAATTTGGCATTTTAGATATGTACATTTAAGACAGCCACTATTCCCCTTTACAGAGATTTCAATAAAATAACAATGCTTTTTTCCCCCACAATAAGCAACTTTACAGCTACCAGGCTACTGGTGCTTATGCTGATGGGTGCAGAAAAATCTGCCCTGGTATCCGAAGTAGTATACATTCAAAAGATGATCATTTCTACACATATAGCAATATACAACGTTTGCTTTTTCAAAATTATGATGCAATTGTATAAAATTCCCAAATGAAAAACAGTTATTTCTTCTGTGTGTTACGAATGTAACATATTGAAAAAAACAATATGAATTCTTCTCTTAAATACTACGTCTATGTTTAAATGCTCAAATGGCTAAAAATATGTTTTAAAAATGAATTTCTCCAAAAGACATAAAGGCAAAATCAGATCAGATCTGCTTCTCATGCCTAATAACACTGCAGCAAAAAAAAAAAAAAAAAAAAAAAAAA
>JAQMCW010000032.1:12410138-12421690 GCA_030068335.1 Chrysichthys cranchii | reverse complement strand
ATTAACCTAGTAGGCTATTAATTAGGAAAACTTGAAACATTATCAGCATTTATAATCTCCCTTAATCTGAGAAGGGTCACAGTAAATACTAACAGTACAGTAACAGTAACTAGTAAATGTCATCTGTCTGTATACTTACCTACATCCGTCTGTATACCTAATATGCACATATTATTTAATATTAATATTGTGTAATATTGCAAGTTACAGATCTGTTTGATTTTTTATTATATATTATATATTTGCACTCTATGCAATCTTAATAAACCTTTGAACCTGAACTTGAACAAATGAAAGAAAAGGTCAGCATAAAGTGTATTAAGGTTTTGGACTCCCAGAAGCTCTCAGAATATCTTCCGTGCACCCTGGCATAGCTTTTACAAGATTTTAGAAATGCTGAAGAGTACTGAAGAGACGAGCAATATTTTTCCCCCAGATGTTTCCACTGGTATTTTGATGATGGTGGCAGAGAACGCCATCTAACATGTCACTCCAAAATCTCCCAAAAGTGTTCAGCTTGACACTGAAATCTGGTGACTTTGAAGGACAGGGCATATGATTTACATAATATCCATACTCATCAAATCATTTAGTGGGCCCTTATGGTTTCATCGAAGAGCCCACTCATACCAGGATAGAAATCTTTCATCATGGTATACGGGTGATCTTTCAGTGTAACTGGTTTGATTGATTTGTAGTAGCCCTTTTTTCTACGTCCACAAGGGATCAGGATTGTTCAGAGGATCCTGAAACTGTGAAGCCATGGTGCATGCAGCAGTACAACAGATTGACATAACTAATTGAATTAGATTACTGTTCTTCACATTTTCAACCAACTGCATTCAAATTCTGTTTGTCTGGTTCTTTGTACCTGAGCTCATTTCAGCTTTTGTCTTTCTCTTACAATTACCCATCCTCCATCCTCATCTCTGCCCTAATCTGTTACCTCCAGACACATCATCAGCCTGCTAACACTAACTCCACAGATAGCTAAAATAGAAGGAGACAGCAACAGACAAAGAGGTGTCAATCCAAGTCTCAGATGGTTTTCACACCTCTCTAACTTTACCAAACATTGAATCTGATCAAGAAAAGATCTATCAAAGAAGCAGGCTTGCTCTTATTGTCCCGTACTTCTATCAGCACTAACAGCATGAAATCCCATCAACCTCTGCCTCTCTCGCCGCGTATCCACAGCATACTGCTGGAACATGTGGGAATGAAATGATCGGCAAAGGGCTGGCCTTAATCTCATTCATGGCCAATTGTTGAAATATGTAAAATAATTCATCTCATTTCCCTGTTTCTTTTCCTGTGTGCTCTTATTAAACCCATTCTATGTGGCATGTATATGCTGTAAAAGTCACATAATCACCTGAGGCAGGTCATCAGGCCATTAAATATCACCTCGGCAAAGGTAGAGGGAGACGCTTCATTAACAGCAGCTTCTCCACCCCCTGTGCATGCAGAATTCTCATTAATGGACTTGAGATGGGGAGTTTATGTTGAATTGCTATGGTGAATATTTACTCCAGATGAGTGGAGAGAAGAGGTTTTTCTTTGACCTGTTCACCCGAACTGCACCTTTAGCAATCTGAGTGACTGAGTGAGTGAGTGTAAAAATGAAGCTCCTTTCAGTGAATGATGTCACTTGCTGTAAGGAACACAGCAGGGAGGAACATAAAAAAAACTGTGCATGAAAGGGGACCGTGAATGAAAGTGGAAATTTGTGGTACATTTCCTTAGTAATTTCCCCCCCATGTTTATCTGTGTGTGACTTTTATTGGCATCTTAAGCGTCCTGATGATGCTTTGAGGTGTAACATTAGGTGAGTGACAGCCTTGAGAAGGCCTTCTCATCCCAGAATCATGTGAAGAGCATGCAAACTATCAAATGTGAACCACACAGATTTAAAAACAGTAATCCTGCTGACTTCATAGGGTGAATCAGGTGAATCCATCTCATCGTGCAGACTGTTAACACCTCAAGGGCCGTCGAGGGCTACCGCAGCTACCACAGAGGTGAGAGGTATCTGTTTATTTGTTTGGGACCTACTTTTGCAGTATGTGTCCATGTGGACTGCTCCAGTGCACCAAAACTGCCTGCATTTCATTAACAGTAAAACCGAGTGTGCACTCATGCTCTACTAGAAGCCATTCATAAAATATTCAAAGGTGTTAGGAACAGGTCCTGTAATAGACACCTCTACAACCAGCGTTCCTCCTGTAACCTACTCTGCCTGCTCATGTCACTGCAAAAGAATGGGATGTGATGTTTTCTGTAAGTCATTACTGCTTAAATTAAAGTAGGCAACTACAACTCACTCAAGCAGTATTTATGTTTGATATGGTTTAATGTTCAGAGTTAATGACTAGCTCAGTCCTAAGTGTAAATTATATTACAGTATATAATGTGTATATTACACCACTAGGGTGCACTGAGCCCGTTTCATACTGGAGGCATTTCTGTCATCAGCAGTGAGTGAATATATTCATTCTCCTGCTGTGTTTACAGCTAACACAGTTAACCAAAAGTGCAGCTTGTTGCGCCTAGGTGCCTCTCTGCTTTGTAACACAAATCATTTGAAATTACAGCTGGTGTGTGGACACACAGTAAGATCATTGCAACCATTTGTTGTGTGCTATATTTGGGGCTTTTTTCATTTATTATTATTTATGGATAGTCATTCTAATAAGAGTGTTATTAAAGAAAAGTTAAAATGTAACCTTGGTCATATGATTTATTATATACTCATTATTATTCAGAACAGTGTAGCACTTTCAGTAAAAAATAAAACCAGTAAATTCAATAGACACTGTCTGACTTGGTCCGTCTTGTGGCCTGAAGTCATCAAGTGTGACTGTGTTTCTTTTCCTGATCTTTGATCACATTTATAAGCAGCAGCAGCAGGTGATTTGGTTTGTCGGTAAAATTAAGGCATTACAATAAAAAAAGATCAGGAAGGATCATGTTTCATGGTGATCGTGATAACAAGTAATACTTGAGGGTTCCCTTTCCTTAGAGGACAAATTTCATGTCAGTCATGAGCTGGTTTGACTATCAGTGTTGAAGTATAACATGCTTCTTCTTCTCACACTGCTCAGCTTTTGAGGGGAAAATCAGTGACATTATGTATCCATGTGGACTGCTCCACGGGGCTAACGCTGCAAGCCACAATTACAAAAGAAGCCAGTGCAGCCAGGACAAACCAGAGGCCATTCATATAATATTTAAAGGTTTCTGACAAAACATGCCCCATAAAACAGACTTCCCCAGTGAGCATTCCTCCTATAACCTCTTCTGTCTGCACATATGGGGGAAAAAACCCCAAAAGACAAGAGTAAGTTGTCATATGTAAGTCATTTCTAAACTATATGTACAAACTGACTATAATGTCAACTCTATGTTCCAAATTTTTGGAAGACGTGAGTACATATAATAGAAATGAACAATGAAACCCAAACAGGAGTTTTCACAAACCCAAATCTTCAGTAAGAAATGTCAGTGACAAAAACACAGAAATGTCAGTGACCCTGTTTTGGAGATGTTTGTCTATTATCACATACTGTATTCCATATTAGACATACCTTGCAGTTATATAAGGACTGGATCAGGGAACAATGGCGTTAGGACATTATAGACCAAAGAATGGCAAATAAAACCTAAACAAGTAATATCCAGTGTGACTGCATGCAAACACTGGGAGAAAAGGGAGCTTCTTCCATGATTCCCTACCATGTTTGCCTAATAATAGGATTTAAGAGGGCAAGAGGGCTAAAGAAAACAGAATTACGTCTCTCTGAGGCTGAGCATCCCAGTCCCGTGGAGTTCCCCTGTTGCCATGGTAACACTTTTTTTTTTTTTTTTTTTTTTTTTAGAAAACTCAATTTAAGGGAACTGAAACAGTAATTAAATCTGGATAACGAGACTGTGATAAAAGGATGCACTATTTTCACAACTAAGCTATGTAAATCCTAAGGTCATACGTATTCAATCGCATATTCATCAAACAAAAACAAAGGGCTTATAATACTTCATTTACCATAGGAATGGCGTGGTGGAAATACTCCACTCCATAAAAAAGTTTTACTATTTGCATATTATCTGTGGTATTAAAATTAGAACAAGAGGTTCATGTAATGGCAGCAGCCAAATCATTTGTATATGATATGTTATGTTGTGTTATTTGAGGCGCTATCCTTCCATCTATTAGGAAATGAATACAAACACTGTACAGCTGTCTCAGTCTTTCAGTATGTCAGTACACTGATCTTGTAATTTCCTACTGGGTAGGTTCCAGGCACCACACATGACCTGGAGTCCCAAGCATTCACATGGATGACTGCCTGTTCATCACTTACTTTAACATTTAAAGCAATTAGCTTAAATCCCCATCCAGAGTCACTTACAGAAGTATGTTTTAGTCACCATAAAAATATCTCCACACTAGTCAAATACAATACAACTGCAGTTAGTACAATACTGCCCTACAAAGGCAAAAGACCTTAACTTGCCAGAGTGTGAAACTGAGAAAAATGACTTTAAAGTTTCTGTTTTGTCCAGACAAAAATATTACAGGTAGGACTTCTAAAATTTCACAACTAGTTACTAGTTACTACATATAATATTTAAACTTTAAAGTCATTTTTCTCAGTTTCACACTCTGGCAAGTTAAGGTCTTTTGCCTTTGTGGGGCAGAATATGCTGGCACTAAAACAACATGTACAGCAATAAAAAAAAACAACAAAAAAGCAAGGCTATTTTTCTGGATTGAGTTTGCAGTGTAAGTGCTTTGTGAAAAGGTGGATCTTTGTTTTCCTTCGAAGACAAACTCTTTTCTGAATCTCAAATCCTTCTGAATGTATACTGTGTAGATTAATGCCACTGAAGCATATTACTATGCTAGCAATGGTAATATGACAGTGAAGCATGAAAGAGATAATGCGCTGTGGCACTGTGACCCACTTTTTTATTATTGTGGAAAAAAGTCTAGCCTAGTGTGAAACAGGGGTGTCACTTGGGGGTTGGGGCTTTTTGGGGGCGGGGGGCATAAGTCCCTGATGTTTTGCATCAAACATTAAAGATCTTAAATCCCTGATGTCTTGCATAAAAAACAAGTGAAGCATCTGGCAGCTCCTCATACCCTGGTCTGAAATGACCTTGTACTGATTCAGGTATAATTCAGTATTGTTTTAACATATCTACCAGAATGTAAAGACCCAATATAAAAAGACTCCAACCATGGACTTTTTGACCCCTGATCTTTCTTGTTCTCCAGTTAGTTCTACAACCCTATCCAAAATGAAAGCTTTAACCTTTCTGTGATGACATCTGCTATGAGACTGCTCTGGAAAACCACTGTATAGCCAGCAGGACATGACAAATGTATCATCTGCCTCTTTGTGGGTAATGTACTGGCATGTTTACTGCTTTAAAAAGGTCATATAGTAAATCTTTAATCTGCACTGCAAAGGTTGTGATTTTACCTTTGGGAAAAATGAACAAATTATCCATGCTTGATGCAGAGTAGTCTGCTGCAACCACAGTTCAGGATTTAGTCCAGCACACCCAGCTGCAGTTAATACTTTATAACGTGAGTTCGGTTTGACTGTTCCTAAATGCCAAAGGGTAGTGAATAACACCTGACTACACCACTGCACTGTGCCTTTTACACTCCAATGATCTGTGATACAGTATTTGAAAGAAAAAAAAGAAGAAAAAAAAGCAGATGACAAATAAAACAATGTGTATTCCTTTGACTTTTTTAAAGAATTTGCTGCTTTTCTCCAAACGACCTTGTAGGACATTTCCAAAAAAAGAGAATCTTCTAAAATCGAGACATTTGAGGTGTGAATTCTGGTAAGTAGGCAAATCAGCTTGAGGCACTGAGAACTGTTAACTTGCTATGCTGCTATTGGCATGGTTATGTTTGGTTTTATAGTTTATATGCATAAGCACATCAAACAAGATGTGGCCCTAAAAAAAAACCCCGCAAAAAAACCAAAAAGAAAACCCTGGGCACAGCGTTAGACCTGAGATGGTCCTGGATCCTAAATGGAGGCCATCATCAGCTTAACCCACAGATGAACTGGAGGCCTGAGCCCTACTGTGACATGCCACTCTTCAAGGATATCTAAGGTACAGGAATCAATGCAATTAGTTTTTATTTCTAGTTGACTGAAGATGTTCAATATATCATTTGCTTTATTTTAAATGAACTCAATATTGGGATCAGACTGCACTTCAATCAGACAGTCACTATAAAAAGAATAAAGGTTAATCAAAGACACATCAAATCAAAAAGGAAAGAAGCCTTCATTGTGGACTACAAACATTTATTTAAACACTGCTACACACTCCCCCCCACATGGATCCCTTTTCTTGCGTGGAACTGGCACAACAGATGGAGAGAAAGACAATGTCTCTTACCAACGTCTCTGGTGCCAGTGAAATGGATGCTGCTGGACTTGTTCCCATACACAGCTAACCTAACACCACTTTCCTGATTAAACACAAACACAGTATTTCAGGGTAGTTCCCCTTCAGTCATCTCAGAAACATGCGTGATGCATTCCTTAAATCAAATGTGCACACACTATTCAGATGTATTTCCTTTGTAGTGTTGAGGTGGCTACTCTACTTAACAAAATAACACATTTATAAAGATTGTCCACCAACATTTCATGTCCAGAACAAACAACTAAATAATTACACTTTCAGCAACTGTGTTAATCCTTTTCCGAAAAGAGAACAAAACAACGTTTAATATCAAATCATCAACATGCAGACGCTCTAGCTGTGCCACACTGTATGTGGATTACAAGAATACAGGCTGTTGTAGATGTACTTTAGCAAAAGAGAGAAGGTTCCCTTTAAAATACCCTTTGGCACATTTACATGTGTTTTATTAAAAAAAGTCACAGCAAAATCAGTTTAATATTATTAATCTTCATGTCTACTAAAATAAACATTCAATTCTATTTTTTTAATACTTGATATGGCACCACATTTGGTAAATACATCTAAAAATAGGTAACTCATGTGTTCTTATAGTAACCACATGTATATTCTGACTAAATATAAATATTTTTTCATGGATATAGGGCCTGCTTAGATGAATAAGGGTCCAGAAACAGACCATGTTGTTCCAAGATCCACATTAGACACATATCAAATACTTAACTGGGTCTACACAAAGAGGTCGGAATAGAATAAGGAAATATCAGTGGCATAGGCTTGAGTATCTTCTGCCACACTTTATTCACTCAAGTGCGAAAATGAGTAGTAAACAGCACAGCTAGAGGTCTGGGCTGTGAGGGATCTTACAGTAGCAGCAGAGTGTGTCCACAAGCACCTGGTACTATCACACATATTAAAGGAAGACGGTGATCTATTTGCACCTTGATTTGCTACTGAAGATACTTTCACTTTAGTGAGACCAGGAGTATTCATTAAATCAATGTGTACAGCAAAGTGAAGCAAACATATGCTGCGGAGAGCAAGAGACACAAATTAAGTACGTTCAGGATGAAGTTGTGAAAACACTGATTTGTATTGCAAGTAGGAGAATATAGTTAGTGCATGGTATTTCAAGCAGGGCCGGTGCATACATAATGGTGAACTAGGCAATTTCCTAGAGTGGCACTTGAGCAGGGATGGTTTACTGTAGCAACGCTACACTAAAATCATCCACCTAATTCATCGCAAAGTATGTCATTAAACCAAGCTTTCTACGAGTGCACTCTGTAACCACATTAAATGGCTAAGAAGACAGTCATCACCAGTGGTCAATTTGTAAAAATTTTAAACAGCGGACTGGTAGGAGGTATAGCTACATTCTGTTTCACCTCGAGTGTGAGAATAGCATGCACCAGCCCTGTTTACAAGACTATACAATGAACTACAGAAAATATTCTAAGCACTTATGGTCATTAAATGCTGCTCACAAAACAATTTTCTGATCCAAGCTTTTTTTTTCTCCTTTTTTCCATATCTAAATAGGACAGCACCCATTTTTATAGAATATTTATATTACAAAAAAATTACAGGCTAGGGTAGTCACTGAAAAATTACTTTGTTAAACATTTATACAGTGTTTAAGTTAAGACTTGGCACGAGGTCAACTTCACAGTGTATAGAATAAAGGAATTAGGTTACTTGTATATGCTACAATATACTGTACGTCTTCATTAGCATAACAGCCAACAGCATAGAAAGAGTTTGGGGTTTGTGCTTCTGTGTCACTGTGACAACTTTATAAACTAGTAATTTCATGCATTGTAAGAAATGGTGCCATCCAGAGTGCAAAAAACACCAGCAAACTGTACAAGTTTGGACAAATATAGTGAACACCTCATATATGGACCTCATGTGCAATACATAAACAGTGAAAAGGCATTAAATGCTGGCTATTCTTTAAATACTGGAGTGCTGGACGTGCCCTTGTAGAAAATGGTCCTGGTGTTGTCTGGGCTGTTCCCTCTTTCAGGGATTAAAATCATATTGCTTTTCCTTCGCAATGTTGAGTCACGACTCTCTGGGCCACTCTCACTGCTCTCTATGGGGGTGACCCGGATGGTGGAGATGGTTTGATGAGGGCGCTGATCTCCTACCGAGTTGGCTAGAGTGGAAATAGAGGAAACAGCAGGAACTGTTGGGACTGTGACGTGTATCGGCGCACCAGAGTTGCTCCTCTTTCTGTCTGTGGAGCCATAGCTGTCCCTAAGTGAATCACTATTCTCCGAGTCTCGGTTGAGGTCGTTGAGCTCAATAGACTGTCTTAAGCTGTTCTGAGACTTCCAGGTCCAGAAGGCGGTGCCATCAGTAGAATGGGCGTGAACCAAGGGCCGTCCATTCTCTGGGTGTGCCTCCACCCTGACGATGGAACCCTGGCTGGTAACCCCTGAACCAGGCTCTTCACTCAGGCTTTTATGGCGGTGCAGAGGTGCAGTGGAACTGGTGTGGCTACTGCTCTCGGAACTGCTGGAGCCTGTGGGCAATAGGCCATGCTGCTTGGACATGCCAATCACTGGTACAACACGGGGTTGTCCATTGCCATTCTTTTCCATGCTTTTCAGCCACTTGTCTCGTACACTGCCTCTAGGTGAGGTGCTCATGCCTTCCTGAGTCTCCTCTGGAATGTGCACCAGTTGGGAAGAGCCTGGCCTGGGCTGAATGGGTACCCTTGTAGCTCCAGCAATACCACAAGGATTGCTGGGTAAAGTACTGCTTCCGGTGGCCAGTTTGAGACACGACCCTGCCAGACCTTGCTGTTCCCCATTAATGCCCACGGTGGAAGGATCTGAGCTACAGCAAGGCTCCATGCTGCTGGTGGAACACTGGCCAAGGGCACTGTCCACAGTCTGCATGGAATGCTTTCGATTGTCATTCTTACTCTTCCACTGCGATAACAACTGCTTGGAACGGCTGGAGTCCATGGAAGAATAGACTGTTCCATTGCGTCTTGCACCATCATCCATGGTTGGTGGATGAATCCGTGGCAGAGTGTTGCTAAAGGTTACCATGCTCTCCTTATCTGCGGGACTATGAGGCTGTGGGACTTCGACATCTGCGCTGGATCGCTTCAGATTGGTAAGGGATCTAGTATGCCGGGTCTGAAGATTACGGTGAAGAAGGCCATCTGAGTGTGAGGAGGAAATGCCATCACTACTGCTACAGCTTTTAGCAGGTAGATGGTGTCCAACATGTTGACCTAGCTCACCCAGAGACCTAACAGTATCCTGAACATGAGGTTCAGTCTTCAGCTTTTCCTCACTGGGTTGGAAATTCCCAACAGCATGCAGACCCTATCAGAGAGTTGAGTATGAAAATGACACATTACACCACCAAAATACTAATGGTACATGTGTATTTTAACTGTAAAGGGCTTGATCTGATTAGAAAGAAAGAACTCACTAAATAAACAGCAATGCCCCCTCCAAGGAGAAATCCCAAGTAGACGTCGATGGCATGGTTCTTGTGCTGGATAATCCGTGTTAGGCCACATATGATGGCACTGATGATGAAGGAAAAGACCAATAGGGGCTTCAGAAGCTTAGATGAGTCTGTCAGAGTGCTGTTGAAATACATCTGAGCACAAACAAATACACTCTCATTAAAGAGACACCATTACAGTCATTGAGCTTGCATGACTCTCATACTAAGATGTTAATTCTCCTGAGATATACATATCAGAGAAATTGTTTTTATTAGATTTCATTTACAACCCAAATTCCAGAAAAGTTGGGACATTCTTTAAATTTTAATAAAATGAAAAATAAAAGACTTTCAAATCACACAAGCCAATATTTTATTCACAACAGAACATGGATAACATAACAAATGTTCATACTGAGAAATTTTTACAATTTTATGCACAAAATGAGCTCATGTCAAATTTGATGCTACAGGTCTCAAAAAAGTTTTCATTTTATTCAACTTTAAAGAACGTCCCAACTTTTCTGGAATTCGGGTTGTAATAGAGAGCAATTGAAACTGAAGTCACTCAACTGCCATATTGTTGACTGCTCACTGCACTGTAGAATGTCTATGTTTAAAAAAGTAAATGTTCCTGAAAAATGCACTTATAATTAAAAACGTTGAAGTATGCCCTGTTTTTGTGCATCTACCAATTTAAGTGTTGTGGCAAGACATTGCATGTGTAAGTATTCATGTAAAGGTTTTACTTCATTGCTATAAAAGTCAAGAGATTTGTGTTAAATTGCATTGTCTTGTTTTATTTGCAGTTAGCTAGCCACCTATGACAGCTGGCCAATCTTCTCCACAAATAATGGCTAGTTATATTAAAATGATAAATGTAGTATTTATTTAGCAAGTTAACTTAACTTAAGCAAGGCAACTTAGTCTTATTGAGGAAAGGTGCCCTGATGTACAAGGGGACAGAATGTTTAAAATATTTAAAATCTGCTTCTATTCCAAAGGGAAATAGTGATGTTAATGTATTTTTTAAATAAAAAAATATATATATTCTTTTATTTATCATTTTATTGATAATTATTTCTTTTTCCCCCAGGAAATTTTCATTTGCAACTTTGTAGAAACAGTGCTCGTCCTATTTAGAAAAGTGCTCGACCTATTTAGGAAGTGTCCTGGATGCAATTCCCACAATAAATTGGCTGAAAAGATGCTAAGAGTGACAAAACCTTCATCAGGATCCCTAATAAAAGCTGAAAACATAAAGTTAAGATTTCAATTTTTTAACATTTTTTTTGCAACAACATACTATAAAAATTAGGGATGTGTTGATATTTGTATCAGCCTGATACCACTGATTGATTTTTTCCCCCACGATTTTCTCCATAATTGCCTATTGTTGCTGTGATTAATAGGGGTTAGAGAGCAGAGATGTTCACAAGTCTTTGGGCACGAGTCCAAGTCAAGTCCAAGTCTTTGAGGGGCAATGTCAAGTCTCAAGTCTTTCATCCCAAGTCCAAGTCAAGTCTCGAGTCTCAAATAGCTGAAATGAACATTTTCTCATCAGATCCTATCTGAGATAATACTGCATTGGAAAACTGAATAGAAAGGCAGAACAG
>JAQMCW010000032.1:12398936-12410038 GCA_030068335.1 Chrysichthys cranchii | reverse complement strand
ACAACATTATTGTTGAAATACACAGTCCTGAAAAAGGGACGTTTCTTTTTTTGCTGAGTATATATATATATATATATGGAAATACTTCACCTTAGTCTTGCGTGCTGATCAGAGGTGTGATTAAAGGTCTGGACGACCCATGGAAGATTTTCAGATTTCAAACTGGGCTGAACCATTCTTAAATTTGGGAATGGCTGGTCTGATATATTGCAAATATACTGCTCCAGAAATACTCCTTGTTGTACTTTTCTTATTAATAACTGCAAATTTGATTTAATCTAACAATATGGCTAAAACACTCATTATTTTACAGATTACAAAATGACATTTGATTCACCACACTGTGCACTTTCACTTTTATATCAGGCTTAGACAGTACTCATGTACATACCTTAATCAAGCACTTCATAAGCTGAGGTCATGAAATTGTAATGTGTGCAAGGGACATTGGCTATTTTATTATGTTTTAATGAACTAATTTGAGTTGCTAAATTAATAAAACAATGCCAAAAATGTTGGGCCATTTTAACCTCCTGTACAAAAGGGAAAAAAACAGGTAGATGGTTTGAAGGGTAAACTGACCAAGGCCCACCTGCTATGATTATTTAACATAACTGCTATCCATAGATAATTTGGTACTTGAGATAGGCAGTGTCTCTGATTTAGCTGCTGTCTCATCCAATGTTAATATTACTTGCAGTGAACCATGAAAACAGAGCATACTCATTAAAGATGCTCTAAAAGCATTATACTGTAATGCATGGCCAGTAATGCAATGGACTTGCCTGCAATGTATCAGGCTATGAAAGCATGCATCGTTGCACTCATCTCTTCCTCATGCATCCATATACAGTTAAGCTATTGTCTCAAACTGCTCAGAGCGTTTTTTTAAGAAACCCTTTCTTCAAATGACTTGAAACAATCACTCATATAATGCCCAAATATAGTGAAGCGCTCTTGATCCAGTGTTAAAGCCTCATGTGGGGACAGAAGGCAACTGGGAGGCAAGTAATAAAATAATATGTTACATGCTGTTATTGGCAAATAATCAACAGTGGTGTGGTATAACGCAGGCTGACCGTAATGGCAACATGCCGCAAAATAGTTTATTCTTTTTATACCAAATTCGGCATACCAATTTACAACTATTATGCTTTGTTATTAATTTAGGAAAAGATACATACTTTGTATTAATTTATAGTTATATTTAATATTGTTTGCATGTCCTTGAAACAATTTATTATATCTGCCAGAAACATTCATTCCCTCACCAGCTCTCATTTTTTTGCAGACTGACATGTTACGGGGAAACTTCAAAGTCCTCCATTCTGACAACTTTTGTGTACCGGAAAACTTAAAGGAACAGCTTTACAGTACGTCTGACTATTGCTAAGCACTGATACTGCTAAATACACTTTTCCTCCTGGAGCGTCTGCCATACAAGTCATCATGTTCAGTGGAAAGAGTAAGGAGTTTACACACCTCTGTTAAAATGGCAGACGTTTGAGATGTGAAAAATTTAACCATGATAAATCATGTCAGAACCTTTCCTGGGAAACTGTAACCAATAAATTAAAGTAAAAACAATACGAATTATGTTAGGACAAAAAATTGCAATAACCTTGTTTCATAAGTGTGCACACACCTAAATTAATACTCACTTGAAGCACTTTTAGATTTTATCAGGCATTTTGGGTAGGAGCTAATCAGTTTGATACACCTTGACTTAGCATAATTTTGCCATTCTCCCTTGCAGAAGCATTTTACCTCTGGCTGGGCATCCCTTCTGTGCACAGCCCTCTTCAGGTCACCCCACAGATTTTCAATTGAATTTAGATTTCTGGCTGGGTATCCAAAACATTAATCTTGTTTTGGTGAAGCCCTTCCTTTGTTATATGGAGGTGCACTTTGGCAGAAGCCTTAAGATTTTGTGCCAAAATTGACTGATACTTGGAGCTATTCATTATTACCTACCCTAACCCTATGCTCTAGGGTCCTAGCTAAAGAAAAGTAGTCCCAAAACACAATGTTGCCTCCTTCCAAGTTTCACCATGGGGTTGGTGTTCTTCTGGGAATGTGACTCTCTTTCTTTCTTTCTTTCTTTCTTTTTTTTTACACCAAACACAGCTTTTGTATTAAGGCCAAAATGTCAGACCATAACACATTATTCCACATAGTGTTGGGATTTTGTATTTAATTTTTTTTTGCAAACTTTAGCCCAGGCTTATGTGTGTGTGTGTGTGGGTGTGTGTGTGTGTGTGTGTGTGGGTGTGTGTGTGTGTGTGTCTGTATATATATATGCCTATATATGCCTCGGAATTTTTACGCGAGTCTCTCTTGACTGATATTTTTCAACGAGATCCCACGTCTACTTTTTAAGCTGTTTAGAGTTGGATGTGGCCAAGGAGATATCAGGAACATCCCATAAATACAGCTGTACTTTATTTGGGAATAATTTGTCATTTTAATTGATGGCAGGCATGTTACATACTGATTTTGAACAGGAGGCTGAATACTATTGGTTGATTCTGAACACTTCACATTCTCAACTTAAAAGTCTGCTTATGCAAGGTGGGTATTAGAAGGGTTTATTTGGGTTTTTTTTCCCTGCCTAAAACATTTCTGGTTGTTCATCACTTGATTTTATATGTTGCAATTTCACAATAAAGGTGATAAAGTTTCTGAAATTGGTTACCTGAAAGAACCCTGATGTTTTAACAGGGCTGTATAGACTTTCTGTATCTAAGCTACTATGATAAATGATAATGCATTACAATGAGTGCATATAATCCTTATAGCTATACAGTACCTACTGTTTGAGCCATACTCTTAGAGAAAATTAATCAATTAATCAAGTGAATTAGGGTTCTAACGAATCTTTTGCTAAGATGTGTACTTGTAAGGCTTTTATCGCAGTGTACTCTCTGTGGCACATGGTCTAAATTTGGCCATTGGCATCTTCACGCAGCCCTGTTCCAAATTCAGCTTTAACAGGCAACCTTGAAAAGAGAACATACCGGAGCTCTTAGTGCTAGCACGACAGACGGACGACTCCTGCTGAGCTTGGGAGTGCTTACAGATCCTCAGCAGAATTCAACCACACTCGAATACAAAAGACTAAAGGATCTGACAAACCAAAACATGGCACTATGCTCCATTGCTCTGCATTTCATAATTTAAAAAATCCTAGATGTGACCTAAAGGCTGAGAAAGGTGTGGAATAGTTCTCATTCTTGTTATCATTGTGAGAAAAAATCTACAAAAGAAAAATGTAAAGATCGAGATGCGTTACAACCATGTAGTAATGCTAAGGACCTCTCCCTCGTTGTCTTTTCCTCTCTCTCTGAGTAGAGGTTGAGGGAAAAATATAGGTCAGTGGAACCACCTTGACTACAGTAAAGTTTTGCAGAATCAGCATGCTGAGGCAGCTGTTCGCTGTAGGACTGTGTGTGCATATCAAGGAACTTCTCTTTCTACTGCACAATAAAAACCTCCAAGTGATACCTCATTAATTGATCAGGGCAATGAATCAAGCATGAGTACCACTGTACACCAGAACGGGCCATGTAATACGATGGGAGAAGTGATATCTACTTCTGTCCTAGAACTTGGCTGGCACACTTACAGGAAAAGCATCTTAAGGGTTAAACCTACAGTACATGCAATTTCAGCAACACAAAATCCAATCTAGAGAGACAGATTAGAATTCCTCTCATACCTGGAAATGGCCTGCTAAGATTTCAAAGCTTATTCAAGTGTATCACTCATCAAATGCTTGACAAAAAACTTGGAGGAGGAGGGGAAAGTCATTTAAATAATGAATATATATGAATAGAGGCTGGATGCTTATTTATAGAGGCTCAGGCACTGGCAATATCACAGCAAGCACTTAAAGAGTCCCACTTCCAACGTTGGTCAAATATTCATGTTGAACTGTAGTTAGTAGGTGAGAGGAACTATTAACACACGATTTACCCAGAGCAAAACAACAGCTCCCCTCCAACACCCATACACACATGTTTTACTAATCTATAAATCTACATCCGGATTTCTGTAAAGATAAAGAAAAATTGAATTGACTGTAATATTTTTTTGCATCTCACAGCTTCAAGCAGCTGATTCAAATTCTTGGAAAAATCTTGATCGAAAATCAGATATGACTATAAGAGCAGCCAGTGAACGATCCCTTGATGTAGTTACTTGTATGTTTCTACAATTCACACATGCCTGGCGACGTTTAGATGTACATGCAAACACGGGGACCTACACTAAGCTCAGTAATTCTTCCTTAAATGTGAAAAAGTTACTTCAGTCCGAAAAAAAAAACCCATACCCAAATTTTACAAATATATACCTACTGGTAAGTTTGTATGTATACAGCTATCTATTAAGATGTACAGTGGTCACCGGCCCTGTTCCTGGGGATCTACCTCCTAAAATACTTTAGCTCCAGCCATACTCGTGCCAACCTGACCATTCAATCATTGCCTTAGTTCAACTAAAAGAAAGATAGTGTTAGATTTTAGTTGAAGATAAAACCTGCAGGAAGGGAGATCCCCCCCGAGCAGGGTTTGTGACTCACACACACACACACACACACACACACACACACACACACACACACACACATACACACACACTATTGTAATTCTGTTTTTGCATTTCATCTCAGTTGTGTATTATTGTAGCAAAACAATGCTACATTTAAATTTAGATCAAACCCTAATCTCAGATTTTAAAAAGATAAAAGCTACAATAACAATTATAGGTCCCTATAATTTCCTCTCACAAACCATATGCCAAATAAATAAATAAATATACAAACAAACAAAGAAACAAAGAAATAGATAGATAGATAGATAGATAGATAGATAGATAGATAGATAGATAGATAGAGAGAGAATGTGTGCATGCTCTGGCTTTCTCCCACAGCCTAAAGACATGCAGATTGACGTCTCTAAATTCCCCATAGGTCTGAGTATGAATGGTTGTTCGTCTCTTTGTGTTAGCCCTGCAACAGTTTGGCCAACTGCCCAGGGTGTACCCCGCCTCTCACCCAAAGTCAGTTAGGCTTGGCGACCCTTAACAGATAAGCGGTATACAGTAGTTAAGGAATGAATGGATGGGTGTCTAAATAAAAAGAAAAGAAAATGTATAAATATCTGCTTGTGTGTTAAAGAACCTAAAAGCTTGGATCAGGTCGCACCTCATACGTTTGACCCAGATATGCTCAAGTTTCTAACTGAGCCAGAGGTATGGATGAAGACTTGAACTAGAAACAATACTCTCAAATACAAGTATGAGGAACACACTCACGTGTATCGAGCAGGTTTGGTCTCATCACGATCTCATGAAATTACAATAGCGTTAGACATACGTTTTACCCTTCAGCACGCATGTTGAGGAAACATGTCAGTGTAAACACCCTGTCTCGCTCTACGCTCTGCTGCTAGGAAATAAATAAGAAACCGAACACATGAATGTGGTAAATCACACATGTGGTGGAGAAGAAACAGGAATAGCACCAGTGTGTGTGTGTGTGTGTGTGTGTGCATGCATTTTACCCCGGTACCAGGTATCTTATCTAGAAATCTCGAGGCATCACTGCTCCTGATACACAGCTCTAAAGGACGAAGAAAAAAATTGCTCATGAAAGCACACCTGGCTTTAGGAACCTGTTTGGAAAGTACCTCCTCACAAGGTGAACGATGATGATGTATGCTCTGGAAAGCTTACTTTCAAAGAGCCAAACTATTTATGGAGCCCCAATGCACACAAAATGCCCTGAATGCCCCTGCTATAGGCTGGAGCAGGTACAGAACAGCCACCTGGGACCAAAAGCCTCAATCCCCTACACTAGTTTAGATGCATAACAGGGTGGGTTACATCATGTGCACAGCTGAAAGCTTGTCCAGATCAATAAGCAGCTTCTACTGAAAGGCTGCTCACACCGTCCGGACTCTCGCCATCATCGCTGACCTACCTCTACAAAATAGAAGCATGGAAGCAAAGACAGGCTGTCCTTAGTCGTCTTTCCCTTTGCTCTTTCTCGCGCAGACATGGCCATAGCTTCGCCTTTCCGTGCCAAGAAGACAGCTGGCTCTCACTTGTAGCGTTTTTCAGCGGACCCCGAGCACCAGGCGACTAAAGCTGCCATTAGCTCCAAGGATGGAGGACCTCTGGACGTCAACAACAATTACAGCATCGTGTCTGTGTCTGTTCACTGAGCGCCGAGCCGGGTTTTGTAGCTCGTGTGTAATTTGCAGGATGTAGTGTGTGTGTGTGTGTGTGTGTAGTCTCATTGGATAAACCGGAGAATCAGGGATTTGGACGGAATGGCTACTACTGTACTGATGCGCGTGCGCACCACAACGAGGCTGCACGCGCCTCTGAGCTCACAGGGCGCCTCAGAGGCCAGCTGCTAATAATAATAATAATAATAATAATAATAATAATAATAATAATAATAATAATAATAATAATAATCCAGGGCTGGTGGAGGAGAGAGCACCTCAGAGACAAGCTGATCCTTATAACAACATTAATAATAATGATATTAATATTAATATTATTATTAATAATGATGATGATGATGATGATGATGATGATGATGATGACGATGATGAGCCAGCTCTGGTGGAGGAAAGAGACGAACTGATCCTTATAATAATAATAATAATAATAATAATAATAATAATAATAATAATATAAGCTGAATACAGTAGGCATACTGAAAACACGTAATATACAACAATGCCATATACACTTGCTGTAACACTTACATATACACTTAATGCAACATTTACTATATGAAATACACATTATAGGGTTCACTTTGCCATTCCTCGATATCAGTTTCTGACATAGCCTAAATAAAATAACCTTTTCTTTCCAAAATCATCACTTAGTCCTACTCCTAATTTTTAAATAAAAGTTATAATTTCACACATTTTGTAAGTGCAAATATTTATATCTATTTGAAAAATCCAGACACATAATGCCTCTTGTACTTATAAACATGAACAAAACTTTTCATGGACAAAGATTTCAGGACGGTTTAGCATCTCTCTCTCTCTCTCTCTCTCTCTCTCTCTCTCTCTCTCTCTGTCAGTTGAGCTGTACATGCTATTCCTGAGATACCAGTCATCCTGACCCACTCTGCTTTACTGACCTGCCAGATCCATCCTGATGTCCTACTTCTAGTGCAGAGTTATCATCATTTGAAATCCACATGCTCCTGTTGAGGATGGCCCATATGAACTGCCTCAACACACACCTAGTAACTGTGGCGTTGGACTGCTGTTGACTTGAGCGGTTCTACTATAATGGCTTAGGACTTAAATTACCACAAATGGTCTTGCACTCAAATCTCCATCAGTAATTAACTGAAACAGAACAGACCCTGTGCTAAAACTATAGTGAATCGTGTGCTGCTCAGCTGTACCTTTGGACCATATACCACATTGCTATAGAAGTGAGTTAGTTGTAATGCCACTATCTGGTGTCACCAAAATGAGGATGGGTCCCCTTTTGAGTGTGGTTCCTCTTAAGGTTTTTTACTCTTGTCATCTCAGGGAGTTTTTCATTTTTAAGTCAGGAGATTGGCTAGGCCATCTAAGGCCTTCTTGAGTTATTTTGGCTGTCTATTTGGGGTCATCACCTTCCTGAACAGTCCATAATCTCCCCAGATTCATTTCCATGATGAGATTAAATTCAGTTCTAATATGTCCTGGTACATCTATCTATTCATGTTTACTTTGATGGAATGGAATGCACCAATACTGTTACTATACTTCTATAGTGGTAGCTCAGGGGTTAAGATGTCAGACTACTGATTGGAAGGTGCCACTGCTAGGTCCTTGTGCAAGGCCCTTAAATCTCAACTGGTCAGTTGAATAAAAATGAGATAATATAAGTCGCTCTGGATAAGGGTGTCTGCCAAAGGACGCAAATGTTATATATTATATTATATTATTTGTCTTCTGCCGCTTAATCCTGTTCAGGGTCACGGGGGGAAGCTGGTGCCAATCCCAGCTGACTTCAGGCAAGAGGCGGTGAACACCCTGGGCAGGTCACCAATCCATCGCAAGGCAACACACAGAGACAGACAACCCTTTACACCTACGGGCAATTTAGAGTAGCCAATTAGCCTAATCCCCTCTGTGCACATCTTTAGACTGTGGAAGGAAACCAGAGTACCCAGAGGAAACTCATGCAGACACAGGGAGAACATGCAAACTCTACACAGAAAGGCACTCGTGTTGACCCCAGGGATCAAACCCAGGACATTCTTGCTGTGAGGAGACAGTGCTTAGCCACTATGCCACCCCTACATTACATTACATTACATTACATTACATTATATTATATTCATACACAGGGCAATTAATGGAATCTATCCAACTACTGGCATGTTTTTGGGAGACAGGAGGAAGCTCGGAGAACCATCAACAAATGCCTCAACACATTATAATTTCTGAAATTCTCAGGGTGTTGACCATCTACGTCAAATTACAGCAACAGCAATAACAGGTTTAAAAATAATTTCATTTCAACTTCTTTGTAAAAGTATGAAATTTACATTACATCCTTTCCAAAAAATGTACTGTTTATTTCTCATTGTATCAGAATAACACAGCATTTAAAAAAAAAATCACCTGTCTCGAATTACAGTATATCACAATAAACATAATAGTAGGCATAAGTCATGTTCTGTACTTTTTAGTCTGCCTTATTTCTCATCTTATTAAACTGCTTCATAAAAGCACAATTTAATGCAAACACAATCCATCGGTACATAAATTACCCATAGTTCTGGGTTTTACACACACATCCATTCATATATCCATTACATCCTTTCCCTTTTCCTTCCTCCAGCTTTTTCTCTCTATTAGCTTCTGCTGATAAAGATGAAATTTGACAGTGTTTAGATTACACCATGCTCTCATCAGTGTGAGAATCATTTTAGACACCTCAAAGAACAGAAATGTCTTCCATCTGAGTGTCCTGACATGGCAAAGTTTTAAAGGCTGGGAAATTATTTTTGTTGAAATACTGCCTTCACTCTTTGATTTTGACACGCGTTTGTAAGAGTTTTGTGTAGATTTATGGTGGAGGTATAAAATTTAGCTGTCTTTCATGCTTTTGTGTGTTGAATTCTTTTGTGGGAATGCTAACCAAAGAGGTTGCACACTTGGACATTGATTTTAACAATTGCCAAAATATGGCTAAACAGACCTGAGCCAAATCTGAAACATATGTTATACATTCAAATTTTTTCGTTTGGCTAATATTGATATAGGAATATTTGGCTCAGATGAGAACACACAGGTGTTGTGGCCTCATGTGGCATGGATATAGTATGCCACAGAAATGCTATATGTGGCAGTCCAAACCTTAACCTAGTCCATGCTAATTTATAGAAAAGCTAAGTGGTTTGCATTACTGAATTGCAGTATTCAGTATATCTGCAATATTGTGGACATCATACAGTATCAATCAAAAGTTCAGACACACCTACTCACGCATAGGTTTTTCTTTATAGCCCCATTTCCAAAAAAAAAGTATTGTTTTATGAAAAATATGTGCTCATTTTGAATGTGATCCCTCATATATAAGATTTATAATATATTACACATGAGGGTGGGCAGGAATCGGCACCTCGCCTGCTTTGCAGCCGACAGAGAGGCAAGTCATTGGCCAATTATATGGTGGAGTTCTGCACCCTGTCACACAGGGTCTCAGTGAGCTTGTTAACCGAGACCCACCATACACCCTAGAGGCACTGTAAGACCAGGTTGAAGTGGGAAAGTGGCAGACCCAGGACTTGAGCTCTTGGAACATTCCAAAATCCAACACCCCAGCTGACTCCACACAGTTGGGTAGCACCCACTGGTACGACAACCCAACTAGGGGCCAAAGCAGGGGGGTGCTTCACTCTTCACTGGGCCAAATAATGAAGGCCCATCAGGAAACACCCAGGTCGTAAAACAGCCTCTCTGTAGGACCAGAGTATTCATAAATATTTACCTGTCCTGGGATGGTTAGGAGCAGGTGACTCTCCAAGCCGTTTTTGACTCTGGGGCATCAGGACACTTTATTGACAATGCTTTGACTGATTGCTTAGGTATACTCACTCAGGCATTGGATTAACCTGCCACAATTTTCACCCTGGATGGTTGGTCCAATTGTAACATGACTCATCACACATATTATTTGGTCACTCATTCTGTGGGTGGGCTCACCAGTGTTCTGGTTACAGGCATCTATCACATGTGGTCTGTTGACTTCTATGTAGACCTTCGGCTTGTTTTTTTAGTCTAATATTCATATGTGAGTGTAATCCATGGATTGTGGTTACCATGACAACATATCTGTTGTCCGTTCATTTTAGGAATTGATGTGTAATCACTCCTTGGTTGAAGAAGGAGAGGAGGAATGCGTGTATGTAAGTGGAGGGAGAAGAGAAAAGGCAAAAGTGTAGGATTGAGAGTAGGGACTTTGAATGTTGGATTCAAATGTTGGATGACAGGAAAAGCTAGAGAGTTGGTTGACATGATGCAAAGGAGGAATGTGGAAATACTGTGTGTGCAGGAGACCAGGTGGAAAGGTAGCCAGGCTAGGAGCTTAGGAGCAGGGTTCAAACTGTTTTACCATGGTGTGGATGGAAAGACAAATGGAGTAGGAGTTGTCTTGAAGGAGGAGTTTGTTAGGAATGTGATGAAGGTGAAGAGTGTCAGATAGAGCGATGAGTCTGAAGCTAGAAATCCATGAAGAGAAGGAGAATTTCTGGAGTGAGTTAGATGAAGTGATGCAGAGTATACCCAGGAGCGAGAGAGTGGTAATTGGGGCAGACTTCAATGGACATGTTAGTGCAGACAACAGATTCAATTCAATTCAATTCAATTTTATTTGTATAACAACAGAACATTGTCGCAAAGCAGCTTCACAATACATAATGTCCAATTAAAGGCTAATTAATCATAAACATATCCACAAGTGCATATGTTTAAATATATAGAAATATATAGATATATGCCTATCCCTGATGAGCAAGCCTGCGGCGATGGTGGCAAGGAAAAACTCCCTCAGATGACAAGAGG
>JAQMCW010000032.1:12362755-12373222 GCA_030068335.1 Chrysichthys cranchii | reverse complement strand
CTTCCCACTCTCTTATTAACCTTTCCCACACTCTTATAAACACGTCCTATGCTCTTAAACACTTTCTACACTCTTAAGCCTACGTCATTTTAACAACATGTAAAATTCTATATGGGTACTCACCAGTGAAGTGTACTACAACTTGGATGATCAAGATGATGAATTAGCTGTACAGTACTGATGATGATGAGATGAACGGTCACTGAGCCAATCAGCACCCAGGATACAGAACACAGCGCTCTGGTTAGTTGCGTCCCATCCATCAGCCAATAGTGTGCCGTGTACAATCTCACGTGGGCAAACTAGCTCAAGCAGTAGTGGCGTACACTGCGTTTTCATTGTGTATTCATCCGCTGATCAAATACATACTGTATTTTATTTCGACTTAATATCCATTTAATATGTTTGACTTAACATTTTTATATTTTTTACATTGCATATAAAAATCGTGATACAGTGAAGCCGCGATAGGCGAACCGCGATATGGCGAGGGACGACTGTATTGCACATATTGTAATATCACAATCACAAATTGTAGCATTTTCAAGTCAGGTTAACCCCAAAAGTAAAAAGGAAGACTCCAGAATTACATTCGAAAACACCAACATACGTATGAAACAATTTCTATGCATTAAATCGATCATGTAATAAATCAAATACAGTGGTACCCTGCTTAACGAACGCCCTACAGAACAAACGTTCCGCATAACGAACGCCGCCGCGACTCGCAGAACAAACGCGTTTTGCACAACGAAACCACACGTCGCACGTTTAAATTTTTCACAGCGTCCTGGAACGGATGACACGATTTCCCTAGAAGTCTGTGGGAAATTGTGTTTCGCACCGCTGGAACGGATTGCGTTCGCTATGCGGGGTACCACTGTATAAAAATATTAAATATTACTATCAAAGCTATGTTTATACCTTTGTTCATAACCTGAGCGGTGTTAAATTAGTTTCTTATCTATGTAATGTGATTGTTATAGAAAACTTTAGATAAGCATGTTTGTTTTGGGAAATTAGATTTTTGATTCCATAAAATTAAAATGTCAATCAGGCTATTGAAAATAAATAAATAAATAAATAAATAAATAAATAAATTTTTGGTCCAAATCA
Organism: Chrysichthys cranchii; assembly: GCA_030068335.1. NCBI lineage: Eukaryota > Metazoa > Chordata > Actinopteri > Siluriformes > Claroteidae > Chrysichthys > Chrysichthys cranchii. The sequence goes on along the minus strand of JAQMCW010000032.1, from coordinate 12,372,106 downwards.
GATTTTTTCCCCCTTCTTCTTTGGGTTGTTTGTTTGCTGTTTGGCCAGAGTGACATCCAGCGAGTTTTCCCAGAGTATTGCACATATATACAGGACATTATAATATATATTATCTGTGTTAGTCTGGTGTATTGTTAACTGTATAGTACATCACATTTATAGTTTTTTCTTCTCTCGTTCTTGCACAGGTGTCTACATGTTTGGCCTCTTCACTACCGACATTTTTGTGAACGCGGGTCAGGTGGTGACGGGGAACCTGGCCCCTCACTTTCTGACTGTGTGTAAACCCAACTACACGGCACTGGGCTGCCAGCAGGCCCTACGCTACATCAGCCATCAGGAGGCCTGCACTGGCAATGGGGAGGACATCCTGCGTGCCCGCAAAACCTTTCCCTCCAAAGAGGCAGCGCTCAGCGTTTACGCCGCGCTCTATCTGGCTGTGAGTAGCTCATTAAATTCCACAAACGGTTCCTTCTCTTTCTCGTCCTCCACTGCTCTGAAGTCAGTCGTGCATTTTGGACAAAGCAATTCGTTTTGATCGTAACGTCTTGAAACTTCATGTTCTTAATAACTGTTATTCATGCTTCTAAGGAAGGACCTGACTGTTGCGTGAAGTGTAGATACACCCACACGTACTCACAGTGTTGTGTTTATTCATGCTTCAGGCAGCACCCAATTTGGTAGTAGGCTGCTACTTTTTTGTTGGAGCTGTATCTGCGTATTTTCACGGACAAAGGCGGAAAACTGTATCTCTCCGTCAGTACGATCGTCCTGCAGGGTCCAAATGTATCTTGAAGCAGTGGAGATGACATCGCCCCGGGTTGCTTTTGAAATGCAGATGCCGAGGTACAAGAAGCAGATTTGCATTCTGTTCATCAGTGTGAGAAATAGTGCAATGGAAAGGCAGTATACAATATGCCGCGGTGACAGCTGTGATGTTTTTTCCTCACACGTCAGAGAGAAGTGAGAACTCCGAGTTTGCCATCTCTCCTTGTGCATTCTGTCAAGTTGATGCATTGCTAATGTAACAAGAAAATGTAGTTAGGTATTAGTCTATACATTCATTAGATCTAAATATCTTTTGGGTGCTTTTCAACCTATGGGTCACTGAAGACCTAACTGAAATATGCTAAAGTGTAAATGATTTTCCGTACAAGGTTTTGTTGAGTCAAAAGTCTCCCATATCCAGCTCTATTGGGGGAGTCACGGCCTTATCACGCTTCACCGGCTTCCAGCTCTCCCACTCTTTTCCTGTGGTTTAGAAATACGACCACCCTTAAAGCTCCAATTCACTTCTCAATTTACACTCCAACTCTGCGTAATGAAAAGCTATGATTAGAGACACCCTGCACTCATGAATGAAAAGCGAAGGAGACAGAGGATTCAGAATTGTTAATTAATGAGCATCTGTTTCTTTTGGGTCCCATCTAATGTCTCACGCAGCTCCAGGTGTGTGTTTGCATGGGCCACGTCTTCAGCTCCATAGGGAGAGGATTTTTAATTCTTGGCTTGTACACTGGACCAGAGCAGGTGGATGAGGGCTGATGAATTGTTTTAAAAAAAAAAAAAAAAAAAAAAAAAAAAAAGAGCGAATATCTTCGGAAGTTAGTGTGGGAGGGAAAAGAGGGCAAGTTTGAGCATTTAAAAGTTTAAGATGGCAAAGCTGCATTTGGCCTGTTTGCTCGGACCCTTTCATCTCATCTTGTAAGCATATTGGGTACAGTGTAGGCTAGCAAGGGTAAAGGTAGTTTGTTGGTTTCTGCAGAAAATCGACTGTTCGGTTTGTCTGACTGAAAGAGGCATTATGAGGCTAGCTGGATCAAGTGTAAGTACATCTTGTTGTGTAGGAGGATATTCTTGCATGTTCTGTCTACGTGGTCATCACAGATTAGGCACACAGGCCCCTCCAAAAGTATTGGAGCCGCAACGCCAGTTAATTCGGTTTTGCTGTGCTATGAGGACATTTGTGCGTAAGACCAAATGATGAATATGAGAAGAGAGGTCAGCGTTTCAGCATTTATTCCCTGGTGTTTACATACTAGATGGGTTAAACGACATAGAACAGAACACATTTTGTGTCAAACCACCCAGTTTTTCAAGTGAGCTATAGTATGGGAACATAACATTTTCTATTAAATTCAAGGCAATAATGCTTGGCTGCGTATCCCTTGCTTGCAATAACTGCATCAAATCTAGAACCCACAGCCCCCTCCACCAGATTTCTTCTTTCTCTTATTGGTAAATGTAAATACCAGGGAATATTCATATCCATAATCATATTCATCAGTGGCTAAGTGGTTAGCACTGTCGCCTCACAGCAACAAGGTCCTGCGTTCGACCCCCGGGTTCGACATGGGTGCCTTTCTTGTGGAGTTTGCATGTTCTCCCCGTGCCCGTGTGGGTTTCCTCTGGGTACTCCGGTTTCCTCCTACAGTCCAAAGACATGTGCATTAGGTAGATTGGCTACCCTAAATTGTCCATAGGTGTGTGTGTGTGTGTGTGTGTGTGTGTGTGTGTGTGTGTGTGTGTGTGTGTGTGCGTGTGCGCATGAACCCAAGTCTGGAGTTAGGGGAGGGTTCGGTGTGGGGCTAGCGACCTCACCCTGTAGAATGCACTTGGCTACAGAAATGTCAACCGAGCCCCGTGGGGGCCACTTGGCACCATATGTGCCATACGGCATGACAAGGATCTAAGACTTTTTAATAAATTTATTAATTTAATGCAATGTGGAATGTGAGGTGTTTCGAAGCACTGACGACTGTCTGTAAGAGTCCGGATCATAAAATCCCTAACCATTTAACTGGCAGTTCATTGAGAGAGTAAATTTTATTGTTATTGTTGTTATGTTATTATATTATTATATATATTGTTATAAATGTTATTTTCGCGGGGCCAGTAAAAAATGTCTTAAAACAGGGTTAAAAGAAATTTCAAAAAGCTACGTCATTATGTGATGTAGTGTTAACACCAACCCTTGCAGGCTGACTCGATAGTGAGGAAGGTTATGTATGGAGGAGGGAGAGCTGATGTGCTGTTACTGTGACAGCTTAATTATTCAAGCCTCCCCTTTGGCCATAAGCACAAGCCTTGATCTGATAGTTTTAGTGCTGCACAGTCAGAGGGATATATTTACCAAGAGGAAAACCAGGAAAAGTGTACATTTAATATGTTGGACCTTTTGAGTCGAGACAGTAGCATGTTTTTGGGTTAAAGGATGAAGTGCACTAAAAGAAAAAAGGAAAAAGTGTGTGTATATGCCTCACTGAGAGCAGATTTTACATAGTTATATCTATTTTTGTGATTCAGAAATAGATACACCCTTTGTATAATCGAGTTCTGTTAGACCTTTATGTCGTTTTGTAGGTCACAGTAATTTCTTATTGTATCTGGGAGCAGAGACAAAAACAACAAAAAACACCACTGACCTACTCACAACCCACACACACACACCCCATCACTCTTTTTTATGCTTTATTACAATGAACAAAAACAATTGAATAAAATAAAGATTATCCACAATCATTTAATTTTCCCAGGACGCCATCACCTTTGCTCTAACCAAAAAAGAAGTACCCTTTTTGAATACTTTTTTTTTCTCAAATTTTTTTTATCAATGTGTTGACACCCAAAAAAAGAATATTCTGAAGAATGAATTGTTGTTTTTTTTTTGCTTCTACAAAATCCTGAATTAAATGTCTGAATAGATGCCTTAATGAGAGCTTTCAGTTTTTGATTGTTAATTAAAAAAAATTTTTACAATAAAATTAACTATATTTGCACTGCCATTGTGGATTCATGTGCGTGGATTGATGAAAGAAGTAAATATAATTCAATTGAAATAAAATCGATAACACAATAAAATGTGCAAAGTAAATTGAAGGGGTCTGAATACGTTTTGAGAAACCACTGGAAATATAACAGCTTTTAGTATGAAAGATGCATACTGAATACTTGTTGATCTTTACATGTAGTAATAATAATAATAATAATAATAATAATAATAATAATAATAATAATAATAATAATAAATCATCACCATTGATGCATATTTAAACACAAGTTTCACATGGAAATCACATATTTACTAATATATAATTGTTAGTAGAGTAGCTGGAATGGTGAAGATTTTTTGAGGTTTTGTTTTAAAAAGTTTAAAAATCAACTGTTAAACACCACCTCCATAACAACAAGCTGTTTGAGAGGATTCCAAGTAATAAGCTCTTTCTGAAAGAACCCAACAAGATGTAGCACTTTACCAACTGTCACTGGGCCTACAACTGGCACGGTGTGCTGTGGTCAGACAAGACCAAAATTAAACATTTTGTATACTTCTTTTTTTCAAGCTTCAGTAACCGAGAAAAAGGGAAACTGCACAAAATAAAAGCCCCCATGCTGACTGCATGGTGGTGGATCATTAATGCTTTGGGGTTGTTTTGTGGCTGGTGATTCAGGAGCACTAATGAAGCCTGACGATATTAAAAATGCTGATAGGTACCAAGATGTATACTTACCGGCCACTTTAGTAAGAACATCTCTACCCCTACTCATTCATGCAATTATCCAGTCAGACAATCACGTGGCAAGATATTCAACACGTAAAATCATGCAGCTACAGGTCACGAGCATCAGTTAGTGTTCACATCAATCATCGGAATGAGGGAAAGCGTGACATCCATGATCTTGACCATGAAATTCCAAGATAGGCTGGTATGAGTGTTTTAGTAACTGCTAATCTCCTGGGATTTTCACAGATTAACATTCTCTAGAGTTTATCCAGAACAGTGAAGTGAAGAATGAAGTGATGAAGTGATATTAGTGATCATCACACATGAAACACACCACAGCACAGCATAGCATGACACAGTGAAATGACTTCTCTGCATTTAACCCATTCACCAGGTGAAGCCGGGGGCAGCACCCGGGGAGCAGTGCTTGGGGACGGTAACTTGCTCAGGGTACCTCAGTGTACCTTGTTGGGCCTGGGCCTTGAACCCACAACCTTCCGATTGAAGGGCCAATGCCCTGACTGCTGTGGAAATGCCTTGTTGATGAGAGAGCTCAGAGGGCAATGGGTTCCAGACTGATTCAAGCTGACAGGAAGGCTAGGGTAAATCAAATAATCACTCTTTATAACCATGGTGAGCAGAAAAGCATTTTAGAAACCACAACAAAGCAAGGTTCGAGGCAGATGGACTACATCAGCAGAAGACCACACCAGGCTCCACTTCTCTTCACCAGAACAGGAAAATGAGGCTGTAATTAGCTCAGAAACCTGGCCAGTTGAAGACAAGAAAAAGACTTATGGAAACTTCCCAACTTGCAGGTCCTATCTTAATTGTTTGGTAAAAATGAAAATTAGGGACCTGATTTTGGGGTGGGGGGGGACCTTGGCTTGTAAAAAACAAAACAAAAACCAAAGTGAATGTTCCTCTCCTAATTTGAGAAAAGATTCCTAAAATTGTTTTTTTACAGCATTTGCGCCTATAATACCAAATTAGGAAAATCCTATTTTATACTCTTCCTATCTAAAGACCTAAGATTGGAAGTTTCTACAATACAGCCCCAGGTCCTGTTTTACCCATCTTCAGATGTTGAGTTCATGGTCCCTGAGATCAGAGTGAAAACCATGTGATGAGAACATTAACTGATGCTCATCATTTTAGAAATTGCTCTGCTGATTAGATAAATAAATGGACCTGCTAGACTTTAGATCTTACTTTTAGAGTGACCAGTGAGTATTTAAAGAATGTAAAGGATTGGGACTATAATGCGTCTGCATGTTTGAGATGAAAATAGAACTTGGTGCATGTTTTTTTTTTTCCGCTTGCGTTCTCAGTGGTGCCAGTAATTCTGGAGGACAGTAAATGGAAAAGCTGCTGCATACAATAAAACCTGTGTCCTCTCTTGGTGGTGCGATGAAACTTGACATCCCACATGACATCATGACACTGACATCATGACAGCAAGACATTTGCCTCCCAGTAATACAAGGGAGATGGTGCTGCATTGTGACTGAGACCAGAGCGAGTTTACAGTAAACTGGGGCACACGGATTAGCATCCATACACGATCCTGACATGTGTAAACATTTGGCAGTGCCTGTTAAAAAGAAAATTCCACATTCATCTGGTTATTGTAGGATTTTGCAGTGCAGCATTTACACTTGTCATGTACAAAACTGTATTATCAGTAATGTTTATAGTTTCTCAATTATATTTCATTTGAAACAAGTAATAAAAGACAAATGAAATAGGCACAATTTATGCGGTGTTTTTTTTTTTTTAGCCATTTCGTTGCATTACTAGCTAAGCTTCCTCATAAATCAATGAATCCTCATGAAGTACATACAAAGAAGCTTCTGGACAGTGATTGCTTTAGAACGGAAGAATGTATAAAGACCATTTTTTATTGAAGTGCCATCTTTGTGCTGTGCATCAGCTGGCCGGCAGACAATCCTGCCTCAGGCGCTGTGTCTGGCTCTCCTCTCTCGCTCAGTCAGCTTGATTTAGCTCAGACAGTTGGGCAGCTACACACTGCTCACACGTAATTCAGGTCATATATGTTCATGCACACACACACACACACGCACACACACACACACACACTCCTGAATCATGCTCTTTTTCATGCACATTTTGATGTACCAACTACACAACCTACACTTTCAAGATGTTTCACATAGACGCAGTCTGGGATTTGCAGATTTTCTAATGCCTGTTGTCAACAATGAGAGCAAAACAGTGCTTGTAGGTTTGAAGCTCCCAGATGTGGTATTGTTCCTCCAACTGATAAAACACAGTGTTTCCTCACTGAGAGGCACTAAAGCTGAACTAATCCAAGCTGATGCTCTACACAGCAATTGATTATCCACTTGAGATGAAGATCAGAGCTGATGTGAACATGGATCCTTCCTCCTTTTCCTCTCGTTTCAGATGTACATCACTTGCTCGGTGAAAGCCAAAGGGACCAGGTTGGCCAAGCCGGTCATGTCTCTGGGGCTGATGTGCCTGGCCTTCCTGACGGGTATTAACAGGGTGGCAGAGTACCGCAACCACTGGTCTGATGTAATCGCTGGCTTCATCATCGGAGTGGCCATCGCCACCTTTCTGGTAAGGAGCTGTGTTTTGTTTGTCTCAGGATTTTTGTGTAATGTACTGGCCAGTAAGCGTAATATTAAGGAGAAAATCATTATGAAAATGTCAGCCACATGTCAGCATGAAATGACAAATAACGGTGTTATGGCCTAAATAATGATCATAAATTCTAACATAAAGAAATGGACCAGGAAAATGTGAAACAATTAAGGAATTCAACATATTATGAAATAGTTTTATTTACACAGTAACTGTTTTATAGTGGCTCATTTTTTTGTTGGATTTGTTTCAAAATGGCCTACTGAAAAAGTTGTAAAGCTTTTATTTCTTAACGTCATTTTGAGATCAGTCCGTCCGTGATTGGTACAGGCGGCAAGTGGGTATAAAAACAAGCAGGCAGGCAGGCAGAGAAAGGGTAAAGTGTAATCCAAAACAGGCAAAGGTCAGGCAAACTGCGTCCAAGTGCAAACAAGCAAGGATCAGGAGACTGTGAGCGGGAGAGAGCAGGGAGGTTTAGTCCTTAGCGGCCATTATTGTAGGCCACTGAGACGTGGAGTTTGTGATGATCAGTCGGTAGTTGTGAATTGCACTCATTCACTGGTTGGCTAATTCTATGCTTGAAAAAGAAATGATATGCTAGCTGTTTAAAAACAAACCTACTCATTACTATCTCTTGTTCTGCTAAACATCACACCTTGAAATTCACTTAAGCTCAGCTGGAAGTCTGTGTCAGTAAAGCACTACCAGACCAATCAATGAACATGTCCAACTTGTTAGTGATGATTGACAGCCAAAGACATCCTTCGAAAACCTAAACTGGGAACAAACGAATATTTAAAAATGAAAGTGGTGCCGTTGTTAGCATTGCCACCTCACAGCTCTAGGATTCGCAGGTCCATCCTGAGCTTGGGTGGAGTGGAGCTCTGTACGATCATGCCAGGGTGAAAACCTCGGGGTTGTCCAGTTTCCCCCCGCTGTCCAAAAACAGACATGTCGGTGGATTGGCTAAATTGGCAACAACACTGATGAATGTCTTTGCACTGTAGTGTGTGTAGTGGACATGACAGTAAACCAGACAAAGGTAGTGAAAACCTTCTGTGCCATTTTTTCTCTTTTTACTGCAATACTGTGAGCTTCCAAGTGTCAGATGAGGTCCAGTACTGACCCAGTATGACCTTTTTATAAATTACAAGATATTTCATACGTATGAACATTCAGAAACCGTATAAATAGGGTGACCATACGTCCTCTTTTTCTCAGACTCATCCTCTTTTTAAGATGGAAAAAATGTGTCTGAGGTAGGATTTTTAAATCTCTGAAAATGTCTGGGATTCTGCTTTGACTTTCTACATTTTCCATTCATTTTGCATGTGTCCCTCTGCCCCATGCCACCATCCTGCCCCCAGTGTCCTCTTTTTCAAGGACCAAAATAAGCTCACCCTAGTTTAAAGTGCAGCATACACAGTAAACACCGGGTGACAGTGTCATTCTAGCTGGTGTAGGTCAGGCTGTTTCGTCCCCTGTTCCTGTGTCCAAGCAGCTCTCTCTTTCTTGTCAAACATGCCATGATGTCAGTTACATATTTCAGACGTAGCATGTGGAAGAAGATGGATTTTTTTCTCCACTTCCTGCATCAGTCTGTAGAAGCGTTATTGTACAGGTGAAATCTGTCCTGTTGGAGCTTTCTCCTAGCTCTCAGAGCTTAGTGAAAATGGTGTTACTATGGGAGATGAATGCAGGAGCAGCCACGACTGTGTTCTCTCTGCGTGTGTCACTTGTGGTCTAAGCAGCAGGGAACTAAGTTTACTCTCACTGTGAACATAATATCCTCTAGGCACTATTTTCCAAGCTGCCGTCTGGTCTCTACAAGCTGCACTGGTCTGTACAACATGCACTCTGGTTAAACCATTAGATTGTTTAGATCTGTCTATATATACAGTGCATTCAGAAAGTATTCAGATCCCTGACCAGGAACTGAATATTTCACCATTTGTAATGTCACAGCCTTATACTAAAATCAATTAAATTAATATTTTTTTCTCATGAATCTACACTCAGTACCCCATAATGACAGCACAAACACAGAATTATAGAATTCTTGGCAAATTTATTAAAAAAGAAAAACTGAAATATAACGTGAACATAAGTATTCAGACTCTTTGCTCAGTACTTATTAGAAACACCTTTTTGAGCTAATACAGCCATGAGTCTTCTTGGGAATGATGCAACAAGTTTTTCACACCTGGATTTGGGGATT
>JAQMCW010000032.1:12349424-12359535 GCA_030068335.1 Chrysichthys cranchii | reverse complement strand
AGTTATTTCAGTGACCATTGTGGGTTTTTCTTTCTTTAACGGAAGGGTACCAACAATTTTGTCCACGTCTGTATATGGATAGAATTTCTAGGCGCAGCCAAGGAGTAGAGGTGTTCTGGTTTGGTGGCCACAAAATCTAGTCTCTGCTCTTTGCAGATGATGTTGTTCTGCTGGCTTCATCGAGCTGGGACCTTTAGCTCTCACTAGAGCATTTCAATCCTGAGTGTGAAACGGTTGGGATGAGAATCAGCACCTCTAAGTCTGAGGTTCTCAATCGGAAAAGGGTGGAATGCCATCTTCAGGTCAAGGGAAGGGCTCTGCCCCAAGTGGAGGAGTTTATGTACCTCGGGGTCTTGTTCACGAGTGAGGGCAGGATGGAGCAGGAGATCGACAGGCAGATCGGGGCAGCATCTGCTGTAAAGCAGGCCTTGTACCGGTCTGTCATGGTAAAAAGAGAGCTGAGCAAAAAGGCAAAACTCTCGATTTACTGGTCAATCTACGTTCCTATTCTCACCTATGGTCACGAGCTCTGGGTAGTGACCGAAAGAACAAGATCACAGTTACAAGCAGCCGAAATGAGTTTCCATCGCAGGGTGGCGGGGCTCTCCCTTAGAGTTAGGGTGAGAAGCTCGGCCATCCGGGAGGGACGCAGAGTGGAGCCGCTGCTCCTCCGTGTTGAGAGGAACCACTTGAGGCTTGGGCATCTGATAAGGATGCCTCCTGAACGCCTCCCTGATGTGGTGTTTCAGGCATGTCCAACCGGGAGGAGGCCCTGCAGTTGACCCAGGACACGCTGAAGAGACTAATTGTCCTGGCTGGCCTGGGAATGCCTTGGTGTTTCCCCGGAAGAGCTGGAGGAGATGACTGGGGAGAGGGAAGTCTGGGCCTCACTGCTTAGACTGTTACTCCCGCGACCTGACCCCCGGATAAGTGGAAGAAGATGACAATGATTATGTCTATATATATATATATATATATATATATATATATAGAGAGAGAGAGAGAGAGAGAGAGAGAGACATCCTCGTTTTCCTTTGTAAATATATCTATTAATACACCAACATTAATTCAACCGATATGTTCTCATCATGGATTCTGTTACCAAAGACCCATCCTGTCCTGCTTTTGTGGTAAAATACTGTTGTTCTCGCTGCCACATGCCCCTGTTGGTAATATTTGGCACCTCTGCTATACTGTAATTCCACTGCAACAGCTGCAGGTATATTCTTTATGTTCCCATATACAACATAAGAGATGGTATTGCCATAATCGTAGATCTATTTTAGTGCGATGCTGCATACGCTACATGGATTTGTAGCATATGAGTAAAGGACTTTGCATGGGTGATGTGTTAAAAGGGCTGCACGGGCCATTAACCATAAATGCGACCCTCTCTTTGCTTTGTAACAGTGTGCTTTAAGGAATCAAGTATCAACACCATTTGCACAGAAATGTTCATATTTGTGTAACATATAATGTTCTGTTGCCATAAGCCTGGCATTAGGCATCTCTCCGAGCTCAGAGTGGAAATGTAGTGAGAAATCAAGCCAGGAGAGAGAGGGGAGGGTACTGAAGTGAACTAAGGCAGAGCGTCCTCCAATATTCATGAATTCTGGTTAGGACTGCAGGGCAGCGGTCTGTTAGCAAAAATGAATGGAGGAATGTTGAAGCATCTCCTACAAAACACCGACACAGCCACGCTCCACTATATTAAGCTGTTCATAATGAAATTTTTAGACATTGCTCTCAAAAATGCACACGCTAAAATTTTAACAGCATGGAGCCACATTGTGCTGATCGACTTAACAATAATTTAGAAAACTGTGTGTGTTATGCATCATGAGAGCTCTTGTGCACATGGTGCATGCCTATAAGGAACCAGTGGAACATGAGAGGATTTGAGGCAGCAGCTAAAAATGACCCGCATTTCAGTCTTGTTTTTGGAATGACATCGCCAAATATTCTGTCTCTCTGTGGTTTGTATGAGTGCAGACAGTGTATTTTCTCTGTCGCTTTTAATATCTGCACTGGTTTATATTAAGAGAGTGTTCACTTAACCTTCAGCCGAAGGTTCTGCCTTTGGCTTTCCTCCCTACTTCCAGCTCTAAATTATATGCTGCTGCTTCCTTCCCAAATACAGGTATTTTAGAAAGAACGACAAGTGACACGTGGCTGATTTACACTGTTTCAGGTTGTGTGTGTGGTCCATAATTTCAAAGGAAGCCAGATGTTAAGTGAAGACCCCCAGCAGGAGGACGTGATGGGCTCGCCCAGAATGGAGAGTCCCTTGGAAAAATACATCGCCTCCCAGGTACAACACACAGCTGCATGTACCTACACTGACATTCACTCAAACAAGCTCTCGGTTATGCGTTCATGAAAATTCATCCCAGAAAACAGTCACCCTGTAACATCGGTGAAGATTAAACATCAAAGAATCAAGATGCTTAAAATAATCTCTCAATGGCCGCCCCGTCTGCTGGGCGTCTCTGTGTGTATGTGTTTGTGTGTGTGTTGCACGTACGGCCGTCCCCCAGATGGCCGAGCTAAGGGCGGAAGAGGATGCGTTGACACCCCGCTCTCTGAAAACGCGCCTCCTGAGCTTCTTTGACTGGATCGCAGGCAACCGAAGCCGCTTCAACCACCTTCAGAGCACAAGGCAATAATAAACGTAGGAGCACCTGTGTGAGCGGCGCGTGCCAAGCCTCTGGAATACACCTCAGCGTTATGAAATCCCTGTTTAATCCTGATCACATGCATTTAGCATGAATAAATCAAAGCCATGTTCAGAAGCAGCCTGTATCCAGAGTGTTTGGCACTGCTATCTGATTCATCCTGTCCTATACAGAGTGTTTTTCACCGTCCTCCTTTAATTTGAACCAGACAGACTGGCATTCATTGTCTGCCTTGAATTTGGATTAGAACATCACTGTTCTTTTACATTAGCGTGGGTACAAGCCTGAGTTGATTGGTCTGATTCTTTTGAGCGCACCCTTCGAGTCAAAGGTCAGCTAATAGAGGATGATCGTTCACAAGCCATATTAAAAACGCTTGCCGTATGTCTTGAGCTCAAGAAATTTTCCAGTCTCTTAATGAGCAAATCTGGTGATAAATCGTTGTTTCCCATGTAACTGTATTACGTCTTACATGGAACATATGACTCATCCTGCCAAGGCCAAGGAGAAGTCGATTTGGCCAAGGAGAATACATTTCAAAATGTATTATGTCCCCAGAGAGCTTAGTCTGAGTCGAACTCCGCAGGCACAGCTGTCCTCCACGGCTGATCTGTGTACTGATTTAGCCCAAGTATTCAACAATCAGTTAAACCACATGCTGTAGTCTTACCACTGAGCTCCCAGCTCCCAGTTCCAGGCTAATTACACCATAGTATGGACCTTTTAAACCAAATTTACAATCGTTACAGGAAGAACGTGTGCAAGCAACCGACTCGCCATTTTAATCCCTGATTGCTGTGTGTGTGTGTGTGTGTATTTTTTTTTTTAAATAGTCCATTTAGTTTGCAGCTTTTTTCCTTCTTGTTGAAATGCATGGGGTGAATTGTGTAGAATGAGCATGCTAATTTCACCCATAATAAATTCTAATGACCGTGGGGTTTTTTTTCGTTCTTTCAAGGTTCAAGAGCCGCTTATGAGTGATATTTGTCTTTGATGACAAAGCGCACATAGATGAATAGCATATGAGAGAGGACATTGGAGGACAGTGACGTACCCTATTCTGCTCAGCTGTTGATGAAAACATCCATCAGCTCAGGCTGCTGTCGCTTCCTATCGTCGAGATGAAATGAGTTCTCATGAAGGAGAGTTAGCAGTCAGAGATTAGCATAGTGTAGTGTTGCCTTTCTCTGGTGTGCAGAAGCATTTTGACTCAGAGCAAATCTCCGTGAGCACCATTTGTCTACTCTAAGGATATGTGCCCCTACCTCTATGTGAGTGCACAACAATCAGTGAACAGGGATGTCCAATCATGCTTTATGGAGTCACTTTTTTCCTCACTGCCTTCTCGCTGTTCTTAATTAGAAAAATTTCTAACTTGCAGCCTTTTCTGTTTGCTTGTTTGATTGATTGATTGTGCTAGCGTTTAACTGAAAAGTGCATATCCCTCTTTTTGTGGATACACACTTTTCTGTGCATAGAATGTGATTAAGGTTCTTCTCTGTGAGGATATGGATATACAGTACCAGTCAGGTTTGGATACCGCGTCTAATTCAATCGTTTTTCTCTACTTTTATTACTTAAAAGACACTTCATGGATTAAATTCCAAGAATGGACTTTGGATGAGGCTCACCTTAACTGAAAAGCATTCCAGGTGTCTGCCTCGTGAAGCTGCTTAAGATAATGCTAATAGCGTGTAAAGCTACCATCAAGGCAAACGCTGGCTACTTGGGAAGATCTGAAATATGAAACAGAAAAAGTTTTTCGTTTCTCACATTATTCCATATGTGTTCTTTCATGCTTTGATGTCTTCAGTCTTGTTCTACAGTAGAGAAAATAATCAAAGTAAAGAGAAACCTGTGAATGAGGAGGTGTGTCCAAACTGTTACTGTATTTATGCAAGACCCATAGTTGTAGGAAAGCGTACTGGCTAATAACTCATTTTGAGGAGCGTTCCTGCCACTTATTGTCCATCATACCTGCCTAACTGATTGAGTAATTGCTGCTTTCCAAGGTGCAGACAGGTAACAGAGATGAAAGTTAGCAAGTCTGTAAAAGGCTCATGCCCTGTTTGAAGTTTTACCACACACAAGTTTGCATAGGGAGGATGTGAGAGTGATGAGTGGCCGATCAATCAGTCCCATTTGCCCTGTCCAGATCTCTATTCTTATTTAGTAACCGGCAAAGTTACAAATTTCGGACAGGTCCAGCATTTTCCAACCCCAGCAGTACATTTCCGCATACAGCCGCGAAAGACAATAATGAGTGCATGCATTAAAAACAAAGTAGTATTTTTAAACTAGGCAAACTAGTCGCAAAAGTGCCAAATAAACCATTTTGGTTTGATTTCACTTCATGCAACAGTATTTCTACTTAACTGTCGGTGAAGTACATCATCATAGACCTTATGAGGAACATCAGTAACAAGCAGCTCTACAAGAACCTTTTTCCAGGGAAGCTGTTTACCATAGACGGAGATTTGGAGGCATTTCTTTATGCAAATGAGTAAGGCTTTAGACACATAGAACAGTTAGAATACGTAGGATTTTTTTAATGTCTGTTGCATATAGCTGTGCATCATAAATGCCAGTTTTCTTCTGGGTTCTGGTGGTTGTTACGCACAAGTTTGGAACTTGTACACCCCTGGTCTAGTTCAGGAAACAAAACGCAGTGCTTTCTCATTGGGATAGGGTTTCGTAAAGCCTGATAGCCTGATGAATGACCGCTCTCCTTCATTGCTGTGTATAAATTGTACCTCTGATATGGACTCCTTTGCTTTCAGATTTGGCCTGCAGACAGGGGTTATGTGGCAGCTGAACAACATTATTAAGGTAGCACAAAGCCACTAGTGGCTGCGCTGCATGGCTGCATCCTCAGCTTTATGGTGTGCTTCTCCTTAATGCCTCATCAGTTTCCAGGTGGCACGAAACTAGAATGGCTGCTCAAAACAAATCCCACTCCCCCTATCTATCTATCTATCTATCTATCTATCTATCTATCTATTTATTTATTTATTTATTTTTAACCACAAAACCAGCTCTGTACAGCTGCCCGGAGACGAAAGCATAATCACATTCCGGACTGCAAGAGGCTTTTATTCTAACACTTTACAATGTTCTGAGAGTTTGCCATGTTGTAGCCAGTATGTGCATGAGGGATAAATGTAGCCATTTTCGGACCAAGACCCTGTGAGGAAAACGCCTAGCATCCGTTTACTCTAGGCAGAAGTAGACGCTGAATGTATTCTAACGTGCTGTCGTCTTATCTGTCCCTCACAGAATCACATCACCTTCGATGAAGTCACATGACCTTGAGTCAGCAGTCTGGCAGACGCATTGGACCTCCACACTCTTTACAGTGCAGTCATAGTCATGGTGCAACACTACCCGTATCAGTCATATCCTCTGTGGTGGTGTTTCGGATCACATTTCCTCCTTTCAGCATATCTGTCTACTGCTGTTTGCACAAGGTACCCCCACCCCACCCCACCCCACCCCCCGCGCCCGCCCCACGACCACACCCATTCTCCCTCTGGTTTGTGTTTTCTGACTGTGAGCTATGAAACCTGGAACCAGATCAACCCAGGATTCACTGTGTGTAGCTGAAAGGACTGCGTCTGAAAGAATTTGCCACCTATCAAATTTAAGGAGATGTGAACTTATTGCTATTGGTGTGGGGTTTTTTTTCCTTGTTTTTCACACTGTATCATATGTATAGTACATCATGGCATCATTTTTGTCAATACAAATGCGACATGATATTTAATTCTTTCACTTGGAAATCAAATCAGAGTTGCCCATGCCCGTACATAAGTCATAGAACATTTTAAATATCTATTTGGGAAGTGCACTTTAATGTTAATGTTTAAGTTCAAGGAATCTCAAGACACAGCACCAAAAGTAGAGGTTATGAACCTCTGAGTCCACTGATACGGTGGCAACATAAGTCCATAGGGAAGCCTTACGGAACTGGTACGAGCATATCCTGGCCTGTTGTGCATCTTCCTGTCCTTCATTCTGCTGTGTGAAGGATGGATCAGTTGTGTAGACAATCACCCGTGCACTTTTAGAGGCATTCTTGGAATATTTACTAAATAGAAATGTTGCATAAATGCAGATACAGGTTGCAAGATAATCATTTAATGTTGAAATTAAATATCAGAATGGGGAAAATGTGATCTCGGTGACTTGAACCTTGGCAATATTTCAGAAACTGCTGATTAATGTTCACATCAGACATCAAAATGGGGGAAAGGTGATCTGAGATACAGATCCTGATAGATAGATAGATAGATAGATAGATAGATAGATAGATAGATAGATAGATAGATAGATTCATTCATTCATTCATTCATTCATTCACAACAGTTTCAACAGTCTCCAGAGTTGACACAGAATGATGTGAAGAAAAAAAAAAAAAAAAAAAAAAAAAAAACCCTGAACATTCAGTTCTGCGGATGGAAAGGCCTAGCTGATGAGAGAGGTTATGGGAGAATGGACAGACTGGCTTGAGTTGACAGGGAGTCTACAGTAACTGAAATAACCACTTCTTACAACCATAGTGAGCAAAAAAGCATGACTGAACACACCGCATGTCAAACCTTGAAGTGAACGATTTACGTGATTACGTGACCGTAGTCGTCTTGTCAGGCCGGCCATTCTCCCGTCTCCTCTCTCATCAGCGAGATGTCCTCGGCCATAGCACTGGACGTTTGTTGTTGTTTTTCACCACACTTGTGTGTGAAAAATCCCAGGATCAGGATACCATATCACATTTGCCTCCATTTTGATGTCCAATGTGAACATTAACTAAAGCACTTGACCTGTGACTGCATTACTTTACGCCCTGCTCTGATGCCACACGATGGGCAAATTGGATGACTTAATTGCATGAATAAGCAGGTGCAGAATTATTCCTTTTAAAGTGACCACCGAGTGTGCATCACTTATAAAAATGATACTTGAACCAGTCATTTAGCTTAAACCATTATGCTGAAAGCTTATTTTGTTTCTCTCAGGCCCATGTTCTTTTTCAGCTCTTCTTGTTGTTTCTCATCTCCTATGTGTCTCTAATTTCGTTAATTGGCGTGTGCCTGGAGAGACATCACAGAAAACACCCGTAACACGAAAATCAAACCAAGATACCTCAGATGCAGTGAATTCAATGAAAAGTCGATTCAATCTTTATCAGTCCGATCTCAAATACAGGGTGGAGGAAGCATGTTTACTCACAATAGGACATCCGAGCTGTGTGTCGGTAACCCCCGGAAGAGTAGCAGCCAGGCCAAAGCGCTCCACTAGGATCACCTTCTGTACTTAAAAACGCTTTGCCATTCGCAGTCACCCCTGCTCGCTTAAGTGACCAGTTCATAGAAGAGCCATAACATTTCAAGCTTTCCCATTGGCATGGTCCCATTTGGCTGTTTCCCTGGATATGGTCTATTTTTGTATCCGATTTCCAGCACTTTAAACCACATAAATGTCACTTGCAAACTAAAAAAAGATCCTTTTAAAATATCCCTTACGTTACTACTCTCATAAGCGCTAATGATGTGATCATCAGGATCTGTTAACCTAACGAATGTGGACTGAAGGTACCGCAGTGCTCGTAACAGTATTATAGTATAATTAATAAATAAGACATGAAGCGTGAAAATGCACACACAGTAGAGTCTGTCAGATTTTCTTACCGTTTATTTTCTCACGTTTGTACAGTATGTGTCCTGTGTCTTGTGAAATAACAAAAGGTATATATATTGTACCATGTGTGCTTCATTTTCAATTTCAAAGAAGAAAAAGGAAAAAAAAAACAATCTGGAGAATTTGTGGTATAACTTGTTGAATTTCTCATTTTAAATACCGATTTGTTTAGAACATTTCTATTTTGCATATCATGTACCCAAGTCCTATTTTCTATTTCTTTACGAGTTGTACAGAATCTTGGTTGTAAAAGTGCATTCTTACGACCTCCTGAACTTTTTTTAATTCCTCGTTTCTACCGCCGTTCACCTGTGACGTTCCCCCTTGTGTAGCTGTTGGTTTTTGTACGAACGTTGCAGGTCGGCATCTTACGGATTTTAATTAGTTCCGGCTCACGGCTTCATTACAAAATATTGCTTCTCATCAAACCATGACCTTTTACACTGTAGAGGAAATGTCTTTGAATAAAATCTATTCTGACCTTGTTTGGCTGCTGTTTGCCAGAGTGACATGTTGTGAGTAGAAAAACAGGACATTTTTCTCAAGCCTGGATCCCGGCATTCAGCCTAGGAAGCGTCTCGAGGCGTCCCTGTCCTCTGACCTGTGGGAGATTTACTGCCTTGCTCTGTAGTACTTGGAGAATGTGGAATAGGGTGATGTCATGTGAAACGCCGGCGGACGTGCTGTTCCCATGGCATCCTGATGAACGCAGCATGTCCTGAGATACAAAAACAGAGATGAAGTGCATCAGCAGCCTCACATTTATATCCATCATTCAGTAACCTCTATCTCCTCTCTTGCCCTTCATCACGATGCTTCGGTTCCACATGCACACATTTCTCTTATGTTGTTTTCAGACAGAACACTGAGATCACCTCCTACTTTTTCACAGTAACCACATACCTCTCCCACTGAAGATACGAAGCTGTTGCCTGCCAGACTAAACAAGGTTTGCCATGGACCGCTGTCAAAATATAATGCAAATTTGGAAGTGTATGCACCATGATGGACAGTGAAGAGCTCACGGCTCTGTTAGTTATGCTGGAGTTATGCAAATCTGCACCAGCTGGCGGTATTGCTTTTGCTTTTTGATAAATATAATATCAATTAGGCCATTTATATTGGCTCTTATTCGAGTTGTCTGTGGTCAGACATGATCATATACCAAGCGTACACATAGGCCAATGACGGTTCCCTTATTCGTTACGTTCAGGTTTGGGCTGTCTGTTTGAGCCATTTCAGGTCTGGTTGGACTGTGTGTAAATCTGAGGGTAAAATTTAAACCTCAAAAAAAACCCAACAACCTTGGGTCATAGTTAAATAATCAATATAAGTATCATCAATGAATACAGGACGTAATCTGGTGATAATTAGAGTTGTATAAATAATAAGGATAAAAATAGCAAATAACACGGAAAATCACAAGTGGATGCACGAGAACGTCATGAGAAAATGTCAGTTGTTCCGAATGTGTTGAATGTGAATTTGCTAAATTCCAAAATTTACAGAGGTACGGAACGTTATTAGCACATTAGTGCTACAGCTGATTAACGTGCATTTATGTACAAATGTTTTTTTTTAGGTTATTATACAGTGGGATGCGAAAGTTTGGGCAACCTTGTTAATCTTCATGACTTTCCTGTATAAATCATTGGTTGTTATGATAAAAACTTCAGTTAAATATACCATATAGGAGACACACACAGTGATATATGAGAAGTGAAATGAAGTTTATTGGA
>JAQMCW010000032.1:12290252-12301306 GCA_030068335.1 Chrysichthys cranchii | reverse complement strand
AGATATAGATATATAGATATATATATATATACTGTGTATATATATATATATATAGATAGATAGATAGATAGATAGACAGATATAGATATAGATAGATAGAGTCATAAATTTTTAACCTTGAACCTTAAAATGCATATTTTAATTGGTACGTACAGTAAATATACCTATGACATTAAATAAGTCAGACAGAAGCTTAGAATTCCATGGTCTTACATTTTGAACCAAAAAAAGAAACGGCAAAAAAGGTCACCATCAAACTCACCCTTAGAGAAGTGGGACACCTCTGAGTTTGGCAGTGAGGTATATGGTTACTGGTCTTTAGAAAGAATACAATAAAAAAACACCACAAAAACCCTCCCGATCTCTTCTGGAGGAAGGAAAGATAGCTTAAAAACTCTCTCTTGTGACTGAGCAACTAGCTGTGCATCAAACTCCCCCTGAAGCTGTGCAAAAACATCATGTTGTAATCCTGAACCTGAACAAGTCTATTTTCCCCACAGTCAGAAGGGTCACCACCCTTAGCCTTGCAGTTGCCCTGTATCCATCTCTGTTCAATGGGCTGTGGTAAAAAGGTGAATCCACTGGGTGAACAGATGAGTCCTTCAGGGCCTGCAAAAAGAACAAGGAAATCCAATCTCTTTGGAAACATCTGGGTCACTCCTAGCACAGCAAACAAAATGACAAGCAGCAGAAGTTCCAGAAGAAGCCTGCTCAAGGAGAAAATCTGGTAAAGGACACAGTCATTTAAGCCATTGCACTCCTTCAGCGTGTTGAGCGTTTACTCCAATTTCAAATAGCTTAAAAGTGTAGTATTAAACAAAGAGGACGTCCATCGGATAGAGGGATGGTGAGTAATTGCATTGAGAGGAAGAGTGAGATATAGAGAAAGTGTGGGAGAGATAGCAGACAGATCAGCGTGGTTTGTCACTGGGGCTCCTGTAAGTGATGGTGATCTGAGTGTAAATCTCCTGAGCCATGTTCCTGTCACCCCTCGCTTGAGTGATTCATGGATAGCTTCTGGTAAGAGCCGTCATACGGCTCTAACCGCACTGCTTCTCTGCATCAATTAACTGCCTACTCACAAACCCAAATCACCCTCCTGGAACCCTCGGAAAACCGCAGTGCAAACATCACTACAACAATCAGGACGGCGAAGAGTCGAGGTAGGTGAGACCAAACTATGAATGCTGGCTTGCCAAGGTAGCAGATAAGAAAACCCCCAGATGAAAGTCGACATTTTAGCTAATTACTGTAATGGATGAAGCATTAGCTCCATGTGTGGAACAAGCAGGTTTTGTGTCTGGACTGCTATATTTTTTATTTGTAGGCGGTTGCTGTGGAAAAAAAGGAGTAAGCTCTATAACCAGGAAAGGAAAAAACCCCATATGCCTTTTTGACTTAACAACAGAAATTTTCATTTTTTAGCTATGTTTAAAGATGCAGCACGTCTATGCTGTAACTGTAGTGCACACTGCTCATTCTGAATCCCACTGCCTGCTGCATTACACACATTGGCTCAATCTGGCCGACAGTAGTAAGATTTTCATTACTCACGTACATTAGCGTGCACAGATTGGGCGCGGCATGGTGGCTAAGTGGTTAGCACTGTCGCCTCACAGCAAGAAGGTCCCACGTTCGAGCCCTGGGTTTGTGTGTGTGGAGTTTGCATGTTCTCCCTGTGTCTGTGTGGGTTTCCTCCGGGTGCTCCGGTTTCCTCCCACAGTCCAAAGACATGCACATGAGGTGGATTGGCTACCCTAAATCGCCTGTGAAGTGGCTTGTGAAGACAGCGGACCCTGCACGGCATGGGACTGGCGCTAGGATGAAGAAGATTAGCATGCACAGATGACGGACGATTCTTAAACTGTGTAAAATTTAGGGGGATCTATTAGAAGAAGGTAAGCGTGTTTCCATTATTAGATCAGTGTTTTTTTTTCCCTTTCACAAACGACGAGGTCCCCATATGTCTCTTCGAGGCATCTGGAGATTTCAGAGGTTTCATTTTCTAGGCCAGAAGGTGATCCTTTCCTGGCCGCACACTCATACCTAGGGGCAATTTAGGGTAGCCAATTCGCGGGGAGAACATGCAAAGTCCACACAGAAAGGCAACGTTCGTGCCGAACCTGGGGCTCAAACCCAGGACTTTGTTCTTGCTGTGAGGTGACAGTGCTGACCACTTAGCCACCATGCCACCCTAGATTAGCATATAATTACGTTCAAATATGAATTGTTGTGCTTTCATCTACATAGGGAGCGGGTCCACCTCTACGGTGCTGCCATGTCGTGCCACTAGTGTTGCCCAGAACGGACAAGCCTCTAGAATTCTCATTCCGCATAAAGTGTGTTTACAAGCAGCAGCATGAATCCCGAAGGAAGCACCAGAAGGATGGCAAAGAAGAAAACAGACAGACAAGGAAGAAGAAATAAAAGGAATCAGTGTTCGCTGGCGCTGACGAACAAGTTTTAGAACCCAAAGTTTGAAAAATGGAAGATCATACATTGTTACGCAGCACAGAATAATCTTCGTAAAAATTTCATTTCTATGAAATTTAAAAACGACACTTTCCTCACTGGGTAATGAAATAGACAACAATCTATTTTTTTTTTTCAGATCCGTAATCTGCATCCTCAACTCTATCCAACTGCATACTTTATTTTTCTCTATCACTTAAGATTCACGAGTAGACATGTAACGGTTTTTTAAAATTTGAATTTTTCCCAAAAAAAATTTTCGCTTAAAATGCATAGTCATCGGAGTAGAACATGTCTACCAAGTTTCAAGTCGATAGGTTAATGGGAAGTGGGTTAAAAATTGATTACAAAATTTGTACCAGACAAATAGACAGAAACAGTGAGTGAAGTAAAGTGTTGTAAAAAAAAAAGGGAGCGTGAATGTAAATACTTGGAAGTATCCTACGCACACCTGACGGCTGTCGTACGTCCGAATATACGCTTGGAAAGGGAGGAGTAAAAGAGGGAATTCAAGTGGTTGAATCCTACATAGCGGACCTTTACACGATCACGGGTATGCCGAAATGCTAATAAACTGGAGCAAAATAAAGTCCAATGCAAAGTTGTCATATGACACCGGGTTAAAATATCGAACGAGAATAAAGACCACGCTCAGATACATTTAAAAAAATGTTTTATTTATATATATATATATATGTTATGCTGGATAAGAGGACTAAACAGGTATCCAAGCTTATAGCAAAAATGTTGGCAGATGGCTTGCTGATTGCTTGTTGATGACACAAATATTATGAACTTGACGTGCATAATTACATAATGTTAGCTACCATTTCTAGGCTCATCATTTTGGTGATCCAGGTATCACTTTGGTATCCATGGGACAAGCACATTGGATTGACTTGCACAGTGGATTAGCTAACCAATTGATCATTTTCCCACCCCTGGATCTAGTGCTCATTTCAGTGTGCAAAGCCAAGGATGGATGGCAAGTGTCAAGTACGGATACGTGACTATTTAACTGTACGGCAGTCTAATACTGGGGCCGCGTGTGTTTGTGTGATGATGGCAGTGCATTGCTGAAAGCAGATGGCAGTCTTGCAGAAGTCTGTATGAGTGTGATTCTGTCACTCTCAGCCCACTTGTCCAGTGTCATGTGTCACAGAAACCAGCAGAACACTTCAACACTTCATGTGTCACTGAACTGGCCACGCTTCAACTCAGTCTCCCTCAAGCGCGCAAATATCTGATCATTCAAGAGTAAACTTGAGTAAATGCGCCAAAAATAATCGCATGCAAGCAAGCGATGCAGAAACGAAGAAGTAAACATCCTGAAAATATAAACAGACAAGCAAACAGGCTGGTGGTAATGAACTTCTTTTTTGGAAGAGAATCAAGCCGAATAGGTTAACGTTATGCAACACCTTTCTCCACAGACGATATCCTGGAACTTGTGCACATTCATATGCATGCAAATCTGTTCTCCGCGGTCCAGGTTGCCCAGTGGAGCAGTGTAGGGGCGTAGAGTTAAAACGATGAGCTTTTTTCTGCCCAGTCGTGGTCTCGCCCATTTCCATGTGCCATGTCTTACGAAATGATCAAATCTCAAAGCAAGGCGACGGCAAAAATGGTCCACGACGCCGCGGGGATTCAAAAAGCCAACCATTTCGAAAGATTTCAGGCGTTTACCCATGCACATGGCATTTTTTTGTCGTGGTGATGGTGTCTAATTTCGAAGCTAGTTCAGCTCTTGAGATTGTGGCATTTAGGATTTTGTCACATTTGAAACTTCTACTCGCCCACACTCGCCCACACATATACAAAAACACACATTGCGGTATAATTTAGCACTGTGCACACGCATACACGCACACGCACACACACACACACACACACACACACACACACACGCACGCATGCAAACAACAACCCAGCTATGTTTACACAAAGCCTCTCTACATGGCTCACGCTGAGTGCTGACAGTCGAGCAGGCTTTTCTCCTGTGGAGCAGATCCAAGTGCTGACGGAGTGCTTGCAAGATACACACACAGACCGAGACACACACATTCATCCCCTCTGAGAGTGGTGTTAATTGGATAATGAGGCTGTTCTGGGGGCAGAGCAGGGCACAGTGGGAGCCAGAGTGTGCCCCGTGTTTTAGGACTATGATTGCACATCGCTCCCTCTTGCTCAGCCTCCATGAGTCAGAGTCATGACTTGCACCAGAGGTCAATCTCTGGGCCAATTTACGGGCTCAGGACTCAAACGGTATGGAGCTATCCTGTCAGGCGTAAGCTCACCGGTCATAAATATCTGGTGGCGCGCAATAATTTTGCTTTGTCGGTATTGACAGATGGATGGCAGGATGAGATTGGCTCTCGACGAGTCTCTGGACGCCAGCCAGCCAGCCACAATTGATAGGTGACAGCGACACAGAGAGCTTTCCAGAGGAGAGAGATATATCTCATGTGTCCACTGAGATCCGGAGCTTAATATAACCAGGCTTTTTATATGCACTGCCTGCCACGCGTCATGCTTTTTTGGGCTTTTTTTCCCCCCCCTGATGCGAATAAGTTGCACTAAACAACTTTTAATCAGCTTTTTGTTCAGTGTGCGTAGGGTGCATTAGAGGCACTTGTGTTCAGTGTCCATTGAAACTCTAAAACCCACTGGGGTGGCAGCTTTTCCAAATAAGCTCTCCCAGTTTAATAACTAGCAAATAATTTGCATGAGAGAGAGAGAGTGCAATTTGCATACCTGGCTGTAGTACGTATTAAATGCTTACACACAAACATGTACACATGCGCACTCATACAGGCATGCATAAGTACTTAGAAACATGAAGTGTTTCTTTTTTTTTTTTTCTTTTTTTTTTTTTTTTAAAGATCATGGGCAAGGAGCACACAAGTACATTTTTGTCCAAACAACCCTACCTCCTCACGCATATGTATTTGGAACTTATACAGTACCTGGCCTAAATATAGATGCATTTTCGACTTGCAACAGGTTCCCGGTGCAGAAACCAATAAAGGGTAAACACCAGTGATATTTACAGTGTAAAAAATCACATTACAGTATAGGTCTAAAATTTGCCACATTTACCGTAGGTGAGATTCAAGGATTCAAGGAGCTTTATTGTCATTACATCACATGTTAAAAACATGAGGTGAACGAAATTAGATTCCCTGGTTCCGATATAAGCCCAATAGATAGAATACCAATAAAATAAGATAAGCCTAGAAATAAAATAAGATGAACTATGTAAATAAGTATAAATATAAAAACAGCAGTGTAAAAAGTCGAAACTATAACGTATAGAATATACAGTATAAACAGAGTCGAGTGAAAGTCTAGAAATAAAATCACATCAGTATTTACAAGAAATAGCAGTATGACGGTATGCATAGGACAGACCGAGTCAAAAGTTATTGTACCCTCCCCATTCCTTATGTTTTATTACAGTTTAATCACCATTATTGCCACAGACCAAACAAAATAACACAGAAGAGCAATTAAATAAAGAAACCTAAATCATTGTGTGAGTTATTAACTGCTCGCTCTCAGATCCTAATGGAACTCTAAATAAGTGCCTTATTAAAGTCAGGCGCATTCGGAGGATAAATCTGCTAAGTCTGTAGATAAAAGACTCAAAGACAGTGCTGGAGTTAACTGTAAAATATGAATCTGTGCTGGGCTACAAGTGCCTAATTAGAGTGCTATAGGTTTGGGCCTCGATTTGATTTTGGATGAGATTCTATGGAAATCAAATCAAATCAAATCAAATGCATTTCTTATTTTTCTTGCATTATACACTAAATTCATCTAATTGACTAAACATCTGAAACTAAAATTCCTCAATTCACATGTCTATTCCTGACCAAATTTCAAACTTTATAGGGTTTAAATTGAGGTCATTTATCCGAAAGATATATATCAAAATATTGGGCTCAAAAACGTTTAACTGGCAGCGTACAAACAGAACATATAATACACGGGAACCAGATTAAAACTGTTATTTAAATTATATAAGGAACAAGAAAGTTAGTCATAGTGTATAAAGCTGCAGGGTCACAGAGCCGTATGTTCACAGCCAGATCAACATTGCTCATTATTTCTACGCGTTCATCGTCTAACATAGTCTGAATATGGAGGAAACTGGTGATTAGGATGGAATTGCTGCCTGCTTTTCAAAGGTGCAACATTTATGGTCCTGTAGCAAGAGTCTGGTAGCGCAGATTCAGTACCTGAGTCCATTTTCTGTATCTGTCTTGTTAAAGTGCCATAAGCTGGTCCCATATGTTGGCTTTGTTTTTGTTTTGTTTTTTAAATTTTTTATTTTATGACTTTTCTTTTGGTGGGTGGCACGGTGGTGCAGCGGTTAGCACAGGTGCCTCACAGCAAGAAGGTCCTGGGTTCGATCCCCGGGGTCGACCTGGGTGCCTTTCCGTGTGGGGTTTGCATGTTCTCACCGTCTCTGTGTGGGTTTCCTCTAGGTGCTCTGGTTTCCTCCAACAGTCCAAAGACATGCACATTAGGTGGTTCGGTGACTTTAAATTGCCCAGAGGTGTGAGTGAGTGTGCCGAGGACAGACGGAGCGACACGTCGGTTGGGGTATTCCACGGTTGCATCAGATGAGGCAACGCCAAGGTGGCTTGTGAAGACAGCGGACCATGTGCGACATGAGACTAAATGCTAAGATGAAGAAGAAAATGATGCCTTTTCTTTCTGTGGCTGTATTACTACTACTAATAATCATTTTAAAGGTCCACTATGAAGGACTCCTTGCAACCACCTTACACCTGCCTTTCCAAGTGCATATTGGAACGTACCATGGCCGCAATCTGCCTGTAGCATACTTCCATGTACTTCTAGGTCTTCCTTGTATTTGTTTGTTTTTCGTCTTCCTTCCAATGCTCCCTTCCAGATTCACACGGCCACTTGGGGTTTGTCTATCCTGGGCTACTGTAGCGGTGCAACATGGCGGCTCCTTGGAAGCGGACCTGCTTCCTATGGAAATATAAAGGGCTCGTTCTAAGCTTACGTAAACACAATGATTCCTAGTTACAGGTAATTACACACAAATGAACACATACTTAGGAATATGGGCGGCGCAGTGGCTAAGTGATAAGAAGGTCCTGGATTCGAGCCCTGGGTTCGACATGGGCGCCTTTCTGTGTGGAGTTCGCATGTTCTCCCTGTGTCCGCGTGGGTTTCCTCCGGGTGCTCTGGTTTCTTCCCACAGTCCAAAAATATGCACATTAGGTGGATTGGCTACCCTAAATTGCCCGTAGGTGCGAGTGTGCTGACGACAGACAGAGCGACACGTCGGTTGGGGTGTTCCATGGTCGTATCAGATGATACAGTGCCGAGGTGGCTTGTGAAGACAGCGGAGCCCACATGGTGCAGGACTAACACTAGGATGATGATGAAGAAGAAGAAGACGAACACATACTTAGGAATACTCTGTAGCATTTCTGATAACTGATGCCCCTAAATCCTACATAGTGGACCTTTAAAGAAAGAAAGAAAAAAAACCTTCTCGTTTAAATAAGTAAATATTACAAACTGCCGGCATAATTTCTGAAATTATTTTCTGGGCCAATGCTTGTCCAGTCAAACTCCATTGTTCAATATAGACAAAAGATGAGGGAGTCTAATGTTTTTTATCTGCGTTTCTGTGGTGATCTGGTAAGAGTCTGTCATTTTTGGACTGTTCTCATTCTCCATCTGTGCATCTGAACAGTTCACGGACTCTACATTGACCAAAACTCACATTCCATGCTATGTCTTTTCATGAACGGCTCTGATGTCAGTGTGTGGAAATCAACGTGCTTGGCCTTTAGAGGGCCAGAGGTCACTTTGTGCAGCACCGGTGCTGTGGTGGTGCACAGTATCGTCTGGCAGCCAGGGGTCTCCAGTGCTCTGCCTGATAATCCAGGTGCAGCAGGATACAGGACTCTGTATGAGCAGAGCAGCACTACAGCTCAGTAATATCAGGTCACATAGCATTTGTCTTATACTGTACATATGTACACTGCCAATCACAAGTTTGGAATTGTTGAGTGCCCAGTATGTTAGTATTTCCGTTCCGATTTGTACTCCCCTAAAGCTCAAATAATACCCTGAATTTGAAAACAATGCTTAGGGAATTGAGAAACGTTACAAACGACTTCATATTCTCGCATATTATCGTTCTGCGTTCTAGACCTGTTATAAACGCAAAAGGCCAAAATCTTTATCAGTCTAATTAGGCACTTGGATCCCAGTATATGTTCGTATTTTACAGTTAATACCAGTGCTGTCTTTTATCTGCTGACTTAGCAGATTCACCCTCTAAATGCGCCTGCCTTTAATAAAACACTCATTTAAAGTCCCGGTGGGATCTGCAAGCGAGCGGTTAATAAGTCACACAAAGATTTAGGTTTCTTTATTTAATTGCTATTCTGTATTATTTTGTTTGGTCTGTGGCAGTAATAATGATTAAACTGTAATAAGACATAAGAAGCTCCAGGAGCTGGAGAACTTTTGACTGGCTATATATACAGTATATATATATATATCATTATCATTATTATTCACAGTGTGAATTCAGTCCGATATGTGTGCTCGCCCTTTTACTCACCCTATACAGGTCTGTCCACAACGTCCACACGTGCACATGGACAGGAAATGAAAAAACAAAACAAAAAAAACAACCCACACTGAGAACACATGCACAGCCACTTTGAGAAGATGGGCAAAAATTACACAGAGCCCACTTATGTCTTTCAGTAAAATATTACCCTTTTTCTGTTTCTTGTTGGCCTGTTCCTCAGCCGTAGCCTAGGGCGATGCGTTCTTTAATAATGCATTCTTACAATGCCCACATTGAGAGAGAATACCATTTGGTTCCAGGCATCACTGAGTATGGCCTTTACTGCCTACCCATATCCTCTCTATCCCCAGAGTGTGTTTCAGCCCACGTTTATTTGAAGAAATTGTATTTACTGGACATGTGTTTGTGTGTATGTGTGTGTTTGCATGTGTGAGTGTGTGTGTCTGTGTCTGGGCTAGTTTGTGTATGTTAAGTCTATGCATCATCTGCGTGTGTGTGTGTGTGTGTGTGTGTGTGTGTGTGTGTGTGTGTGTGTGTGTGTGTGTGTGTGTGTGTGCGTGCTGAACTGGAATATTGCCCAGCCTTTTGGCGCAGCAGTGCTGCACGAGTAGGTGAACATTCTTTTTTGCAACTACCATGTGCCACGAGGTGAATAAATTGAGTGCATCAAATTTGAATAAACCATCTTTCTCTCTCTATAGAGCGAAAATGCCCCCTTTGCACAAAGAGGGAATAGTTACAGCAGCAAGCAGCTGCTAATGAAGTAATGTGTTTTAGCTAGCACGATGAGCAACATAAATATACCCGCACTAATGGCAGATCATTATAATCCACTCACATATGTGTTAGAGGTGATGGGGAGCTGGCGCCCGCGTGTCTGATCAGCATCCCTCATGCGCCGCTTGTGCGGTGGAAGACAGGTATTCATTTCTTTTATCTCGTTTCCTGTCTTCCTTTATTTTTGTTTAGCTTGCTGAACCTGGAACCGAGCTTTTATGACAGACTATTGATTGAACAAGGCCTGGGTCCTTCCAAAAGCAGGTGAAAGGCTGCAATCACACCTGAGGTGCCTGGACCATTTCAATTTTTATTTATATTTTTGGGTTTTTAGATTCCCGCTGAACCTCAGTGAGGTTGACGATGATCAATTAATGCCTCCACACCCCTCGTCTGTGAGTCGATTTCAATTAATTTCGCCCCAAGAGACAAAGGGATGAGACAGGACTCTGTCTTTCTCCACCTTCGCATGGCGACACTCTCACCTTGATTGCTACTTTGTGTCCAAAAAGAAGGTAGAAAAAAGCGATAAAGACTAAACAGAAAGTCGAGAGGAGAGGAGAGGAGAGGAGAGGAGAGGAGAGAGAGGGAGGCAAGCGTGCTTTTCATTATGTCTACGTCTTTGTGGCCAGCTGAGCAATGGCCTTGGAGGAATGAAAACCGAAGCAGTTGGGCATTTGTGACAGAAGCTCACTTCTGATTGAGAGAGAGCAGGAATGCGTAAGCTTCTCTTCCACTCTGTTCTTATCTCCCTCCCAGCCTCTCTCACCCTATAACACCTGCATTTCTCTTCATTTCGGAGCAGCCTGCAGAGAGCTCCCTGCCTTGTCTTTGCCTCGCTTCGTTTTAAGTCTTCGGCTTTGCTGTTTGTCACTTGGCATGATTAGCTCTTGATAAAGAATTATGGGCTGTTCCCCTGTAATTGCTGCGTGCGCCTTCTCAATAAGGATTGGTTGCCTGGAACAATGAAGGCCCCGCTGCTCAGTCAATCAAGCGGTCAACAGGGGGCAGTAGATGGCTGTCTTTGGCGTGAAATTCACCATGTCTGATTTCTTTGTCTGCTTTGTATTATAATCCAATAACCAGTTAGAGCAGTTTTCTTTTCATTTATCCTGAATATAGATATGATTTTCATGCATTTGTCATTGGGGAAGAACATCAGGGGGAAAAGGAAAGATGTCTGAGTCCACACTGCACGGGGGCTATCGTGTAT
>JAQMCW010000032.1:12235653-12245892 GCA_030068335.1 Chrysichthys cranchii | reverse complement strand
AATTTCCCAGTTTGAACATTTGTTATGTTATCTATGTTCTGTTGTGAATAAAATATTGGCTCATGTGATTTGAAAGTGTTTTAGTTTTCATTTTCCTCAACTTTAAAGAACGTCCCAACTTTTCTGGAATTTGGGTTGTAGTGCAATTTAACCTGAATCGGAATCTTAAAAGGAACGTTCTTTTCAGACAGTCTGAAGTCTTTTTGCTTAGCTGCACCATTCACTAGAAATAATATGCTGAACCATCTAGTGTATTTGCTTCTACTTATCTGCTATAAAGATAACTGCAGGTCATTTCTGTTCTATTTGCAAACAATTTTGTTACTTTTGCTATTTGATTTATGCCCTACATGGCATACAGTGGATCTACAGGTTTTTATTTTCTGCATTGTGAATCAAGTACGTATAAAAAATAATATTTTTCGGAAAAGTAAAGTCATCAGTGGTTTGCAAAGAGCAAGCAATCGTGGCCTGCCCATGAGTATAGCTCTCAGCTTCTGGATGCAATATTATCACGTCACCCACAAGGCTTAACGGTGCACTAATTATCTTTTTCCCCATCATTGTGTTTTTTAATATTTGAACAACTAGGAGCAAATACATTTGTTAATTCCACTCGATTAGATAAAGACATTGATGGAGGATGCTCGGGGAGAATCGCTTACTCGTAGAGTGCTTGGAATCACGCAGATTAGCTATCAATATGAAATGCTGAGCATCCTGTTGTTAGAATATAAATGTATATGTTTTCTATTTAAAATGTAGCCTGGCATTGGCCTTTTTTTTGTAGTGGGGAAAACTGAGTTAGCTTTCTCCTGAATTAACACTACACATTCACTGTAGTCAGCAACATTGCTTGGCTGAAATTTATATTCGTATTAAGTCACTCTGCTGGGCCATGGCTTTCATATATCAATGTAAAGCTCTGAATTTGTCATGGCTGGTGCACTCATAAAGCAAAATTTAAAGTGATTCAAGCCACAACCCAGGCTACTGTACTGTACAAAATGCCCTATTTCACAGTAATATGTTTCCTGCGTTTGGTTGATTATAAAACCTTCGAACTCCCATTCATGCAAATGTTACCGGATGCTGTAGTGCATCTTTTGGTCAATACTTTAACGCTGTGCGATGCTGTTGTGTGCAAGAGAGTGCAATAGGAGCTGTTGACTGTTTGTCAGTGAGGGTTATCAGAGATAATGACTCCTGCTCTTGAGTGTGAGAGGGGGATCAGGGTGTGTGCATGTGGGAGTGTGTGTTCTCTATGAGAGAGGGACACAGTGTTTATCGGTGGAGCTGAGAGGTAAAAGCCTCCTCTCACTAATCACTCGCATGTCAATCCCAGCAGGCCTCATTCCAGCCCTGCACTTACCTCCAGGGTCAGGGGCTGGAGAGGCCGATCGCCATGACAACAGCATGCCAGCCCCTCAAACTGCGACATTTTCGACCGTGGCACAAGTTGATAGTGTCACATTTAATGAAATGTGAAGGCCAGCCTGTGGAAGTATGCCCCGATTTGCATATGGCTAAAGGGATTGTTGTGTGTGTGTGTGTGTGTGTGTGTGTGGGGGGGGTCTTAGTGGTAATACTGGAGTGGATTATGTTCAAAGTGCGCTTAATAGCCCCAGTCGATGAAATGCATCAGACACAAACAACCAAACAAATAGCACTACTTATAATCTCATACCTCTTTCTCGCTCTCTTTATCTCCCTCTTTCTCTCCGTCTCTCGCTCTCTCTCTCTCTCTCACGCTCAGAGCTGCATGAAGCTGGAGAACAATTTTGATGACATCAAACACACGACACTGAGCGAGCGCGGAGCACTTCGGGAAGCCATGAGGTAAGACACGGGTCGCCATGGCAACAATCATAGATGTGGCAAAGAGGAAGAGCATGAGCGTGTGCGGGGCGGAGGCTAGTCATTCTTCATTACTGGAGGAACAAATGAGTTTATTGCTGCCGTTTGGCCGGCATTTCTGTGATATTTATATGTGAGGGGAGGAGTCTTCCCTCAGGGCTGTGTGGCAGCTTCAGGGCTACCTGCGGCGAGTTGCATTCTACCACTATAAAATCACTTACAACGGGCCTTAAACACTCACAGATTCATTATCACACTGGGGTAGGCCTTTTAAGCAGCCTACTTAATTTAAGCAACTTGTTCATTTTGCTTCCTCCTGCTTGATGAACACCTCGGTCCTTTGGCACAGAGCATTTCTACCAAGCACGAGTGATGTGTTCGAACTTTATATAAATGATGTTGTAAGTAGTACACTTTTGTCCTCGAGCTCCTATCCTTGTGTGGGGAAGGAAAATCGTGCACATTTTCCATCTCGGTACAGCATAGCCTTGTTTTGTTCGATTTCCTAAGCATTATCAAGCTCATTGTTAATAGAGAACCTTTTAGGACTGCATCTTTTCAAAACCAAGCAGTGTGTTAAATGTGAATTTTCATCTACTTTCGTCTCATTGATCTGCATCACAAATGGAATTATGGAGTTCTGTAGGAAGATGACCAAGAATCCTTAGTGTGCAGTGGCTGTTGCAAAATCTGCTTTAATCTTCTTAACTTCATTAAGAAAAGATAGAGGAGGATTACAGAGAACTGCATGTAAATGAACATAATTCCTAGTGAAATTTAAACAGCTCAGAGATAAATACATCATCAGGGAGGCACAAACAGCATCAAAATAGCAATTAATTGAAATTTATGAAGAATTGTGTTTGGGAAGAATCCATAAAAGGATGCTATAAAAAGAAGAAATCAGCAAAAGAATACGAACATAAATGTGGAAAAAGAAAAGCAAAAACTGTAAATAAATTTTAAAAAAAAAGACCAAAATAAGAGTATGTAAAATAATGAAAAAATAAAAATAAAAGAATGTGAAAGTAAATATTCTTGTTCCGCTTCTGCCGTGGCGTTCCTCTGCCTGATTCAAACCACAGCCACATTCACACTGCGCATGTGCGAGTCCATGGCGCTGAACCGGGAAAAGCAAAAGCAACAGCAGAAAAGCAAATGCAAAACGACAATATCGATAGCAATACAGGAAAAGCAATAGCAGTACGAGAAAAGTAAAAGCAATATGGGAATAGCATTAATTTTCATATTCTTTTATTTTTAATTCTTTTATTTTATTTATTTTGTATTTTATTTATTTTATTTTATTTTTGTTCTTTTCATTTCCACATTTAATTTATTATTCTTTTTCTGATTTATTCTTTTTTATCACTCCTGTGACTCCATACCAAACCCTAACCTTAACTTCAGGAAATAAAAAGGAAATCGTTTTGTTGCAGTTTTTGTACAAAGAACATTAGGAAGTCCAGCATTGACATTTGCCTTTGTAGTGCAGTCTGTCGCACTAATAAACACAAGGCTGGATTTAGTATTCAGAGGTCTGTACAGAAGTGTGGGCAAAAATGTAGAGATTTACTGATTCAGTAAAAATAGCATGTATGTACTTTGTATTCTTTTGGATTCATTTACCTTCATTTGTTTTTTATATATATTTAAAAAAAATATTTTCATATATTTAATATATAACCATGGTCCCCTAGTGGACCATGGTGGTATGGACTATATGTATATATGTAACACACAAATGTGTGTGTGCATGTTTTAACTGTGAAATAATTGCAACACTACTACTACTACTACTACTACTACTACTACTAATAATAATAAATTAGTATATTTTTGGCAATTAAATGGTTTTAATTTGCTCAATAAAAACCCCACCTACAATATTATAATCCATGTGTATACATAGAAAACTGCTTTGTATAGTACTGACTGAGCAGTCTTTTGTATGGTCAGTGTGAAGTTTTTGTGAAGCTGTATTACGGCAAATTTTCTCTTAGCTAGTGACGGTTATTGTGTCCGGCTGTATTTGCATGTTAACTGCTTTTAAAAAGCTTGTGAAATTCATGTTCATATCCAAGAGAGCATATCTGACAAATTATTTGTTGATCTAATAAGTGTAGAGACAAAGCAACTGTGAAATAACGTAAATATAGTTAGCATTATTTTGTGTGTGTGTGTGTGTGGTTTTTTCCCCCACAAGCAATAGTGCAACCCAAATGATCAACCCTTTTATCAAATCTTAGCAAATATTTGTATTTACATTTTCCACATAAAATCTGTTATCCATTAATACCATGTAATACCCAAATATGGCTGGGCTCAAATAGTCTGTCAACCAAAGTCTTTACACTGAAGAGTAAAAAAATAAATGAAGACAAGCATTTCAGCCAAGAATCCAATATTGAAGAACCAATGTGAATAAGAGACAGAGTCCTGATTTGTCATAAGGGCAAGGGAAATAATAATAATAATAATAATAATAATAATAATAATAATAATAAAACAAATAAATAAATATAAGAAAAGATACTTAGATAAATAAAATAACAGGAATAAATAAAAATGAAAATATAAGCACATAAATCTAGAAATTAATCTAAATGTAAGGAAAAAGCAATAATTTTGCAATTTATTTTAAACAGTTGTATGGATTAATTTGTTTAGAATTTTTATGCTATAATATTTTTTGATTCTGGCAGATCTGGTGCTGCATACTGATACAACATTGCAAGTGCAAGGTGCTGCCTTATGCATATCATTCATTCTCAAATAAAGAACCAAGAACATTGCAAGTTACATGTTATTATGTGGCACATAATGTTTTGAACACCAGTCATCCCGTTCACACTTCTGCTCAGCAGGAGGTCTAATGATTTATTTTTATCCATGATTTGTGTGTTCCAGTTAATGTGTGGTGATTAAAACAGAAAGAGACAAGAAAGAGAATATGTGTGGCAGCTAGCCTGTGATGAAGCATGTAATGTGCTGCTGTCATGGCAGGGCTGTATGTCCCGTTCAGACTGAGAGGTAGAGGAGATTGGCAGAGATGGAGAAGGTTGGTCTACTCATTTGTATTTGTTTCAGGTTGTTCCGCCTGTAACTGTGCGGATATGAGTCTGTGACATGACTTTAATTGCCAGAGTTAACAAGGTTAGCTACACTTCGCCAATTTTATGCTACACTCATATCCTGCACATTCAGAATGAATATCCGTAAAACTTTCACCCAAAGGCACATGGCGAAGAATAAATTTGGTCAATCGCTTTAATTATCTACTGATTACAGTGGGCAAAAAAAAAAAAAAAAGTGTTGCTCCTCTCTCTGTTTGTCGACCTTGTTTCCCTTGTCATTGGGATTTGACTGAAAAAATTTAAAACTGTGCAATTTTAATGCCCACTGTTAAGTAGTAGTAGTAGTAGTAATAATAATAATAATAATAATAATAATAATAATAATAATAACAGTGATGGGGTTGGTATTGCCTGTATTGACTGTATTTAACAGGAACAACATGCAAGACCAGATGCAGCATATACTTCTCAAGGCAGCAAGTCAATATTGTTGTGAAAACCTGAGCTGAGACAGTAGCTAGTTAGTTAGCTCCAGTTGCACCAGTTGAGCTGCATCATGTCTTTCTTTTCTTCTAGCTTCTGAAAGTTTATTTTGTTCAAGCAAAGGCTATTTATAACATTTCTGCTTCCCAAAAAAGAAATTTGCATGTAGTAAGGCAGTACAAGGATTCGGATTATGTAGGTGTCGGTAGTTCCGTCGCAATATTGCTGCATTATCATTTATGTCACTACCAGCAACATTACAAACAGTCACAACACGTAAATCCAATGGGTCCAATTCCCACGGGACCTAAGGCAAAAGATCTAATGTTAATGTTACTAGTTCGCCAGAGGATGGATTAAAGTTTGAACTTTACCGATTTGCTCCATTTTCCACACAACACAGTTACAGTGTAATAGTGATAAATAAATAGTAATTTTCTGAATTTCTACCACCAAATTCCATAGGTACATTATATACATGATATGTCACAGCAGGCGATTTCCTTTCTTTTTATTCCAGGACAAGAAGTCATTTTCTTGAACTGTTTGTCATTTAGATTCAAATGGTTTTTTTGGGGGTTTTTTTTTAGGGTGTTGAACAGATTTCGGAACCAGGAACTTGCAAGACTGGGGTCTATAGTATACTTTTAGGGACGGGGCTCATAAATTCAGTGCAATACTCCTCTACTTTGAGCCCTGCAGTGTTGTATACCCCCCCCTCTCTGTCTCTCTCTCTGAGCTTTGCATGGGCTGTAGTTACAATTTCTCACTGAAGGTTGGTCAGCGCTCCCTAAATGAAAGCTCATGATGCACATGCGTGTGTAGCCACAGTCATCTGTCTGTACTTTGATTCGCTCTGATTGTACAATGGGCTGTGTGGCGGGCATCGTTAACCTCAGTGCCACTGCTCGGTGGGCAGTGAACTCACCAAGGGAATACAGTGCCCTTAAAGCTTTCCCACACCACATTCAATAGATATAAAAATTGCAATTGAATTTCAAAAAGCCAGGACCTTGGGAGCACTTTTAGTGACCTTTGCCTGTGTGCCATTGTTGGCAGTCAGTATTATTTATCTATTTATCCCCAACTCGAACACAGAAATCAAGGGTAAATCCTTGCATTCAAAATGCCATTTGATTCTGTTCAGATTCTCACTGTTTTTATGTTACTTATAAAGTAATAAGCATATTAGCCATTTATGTTTTATTTATTCAAAAGACCCAACGATGATGTTATTTATTATCGTAGCCAGGATTCCTGTTCTGGACCATTCTAGCCTCCGGTGATGGTTTGGTATTTGAAATGCTTTTTCAATCTTGTGAGGTTTGATGCCATTTTCAGCTTGAAATGGTACACCTGAATAAAACACACCTGCGTGTTTCTCTAGTATTGTAATGCTGGTACCTATTTGAATGATTGAAAGGAGAGGAAATGGCATTCTCAGTAGTTGTCTTTGTTTTTTAAGCTTATCTGCAGTCAGAGGAATTCTCTGTTCACTATTTATACCTCTGCTTAGTATTTCACAACTAATAATTAGCACGTTTTGGACCCATGTGTGTGTGGTTTTGTGTATGTGCGTGTGTGTGTGTAGAAGGTGGCCATGGTCTGGCATTAAGGCTTGGAGAATGTGTGAAGTCCTTCAGCTCTCACAGCTCTGTGTCCAGGTCAAGGCGCTCATCCTGCTATTTGCCTCCACTCATTATCTGGGTGCCAGAACTGATCTCAGCTTAGAGCCGAGCCACTAATGGCCGGATTGGGCGAGATTACTGCTGATGAGGCTTGCAAGCTCACATACTGCTCTCTGCTGTCCTCTGCAGTTTAGACATGATCACAGTCACTTCACTGGACACTGTTTGCATAGTTGCCATTAAAAAAAAAGTCCTCGTCAATAGGCAGTTTAAAGGGAAAAAAAAAGAGCTAAAAATTGAGACTTCTTAGCAGCGTTTTTTAATGATCACTAACTCTGTTTCATTTGTTTAATCACTGCTTATGAGACTTATTTGTTAGATGGTTTGTGGATTTAAGTGTTTGTCAGTGTGATTAATTTTTGGGGAGCAGGTAACCACTGACTGGCATAAGCTCAACAAGTTTGACATATTTACGAGGCGTATATATATATATATACGGTATATATATATATATATGACATGTTAAGAAGTGCTGGAAGTAAAAAAAAAAGAAAAAAAAGAAAAAAGGTCTGTTTTCCCTGGGTGGTGTGGAAAGTCTTTGGAATTGACTTTAATTGGTTAAAAGCATGACTGGTGAAGCAATTAAAATGACAGGTGAACCTGTGGGGTGGGCATGTTCCTTTAACCTCACCTGTCGAATTTGACATGTCCTGAACCCTTCTCCACATGTTCCCATGGCAGCGAGTATTTGATTTCATTTAACTTTTCAGGCTTGAAAAACTCCTAGGATCTTTATTATTTCCTCTTTAATATGGAATTTTATTTGTTATAATTAGGTGTTTAAGGGTAGAAGAAGGGTATTTTCAGGATTATTGGTGCAGGCAGTCCCAGCTTTACGGATGTGACATTTGCTCTCAAATGTGCAACCTGCAAAATGTACTGATTAAGCGTGTACCAAATAATTTTGCTCGTATTGTACTGGAAACACTCTCACACACACACACACACACACACACACACACACACACACACACACACACACACACACACACACAAATGCACGCACAAATTTAATTACATTTTCACTCAACAGAGGCTTACCAAATTAAATTCTGCTGTGGATGGGACTGGAAATGAACACTGAAAATTTGCACATAGCACATTTACAAGCTCTAAGTTTTGGAGTCTTAATCAGAAAGCACAACATCTACATTGTTGAGACTTTTATTAGTATCATATTTTTGAAAATATTTGCATTTAATTAAAAAATTCTATAAAGGATCCTGTTATGGATGTGACGGTATTTACATATCATGCACATGAAGATCACGACAAACAAATGCTTCGGAAATATCAAACGAAAGCCGCTGAGAGCCCTGTCACGTCGAGACCTTTCCACCTTACTGTTCTGTATTCTGTAACCCTGAATTTAATCCTGTGATCATATAAAGTTATAGCCTGAAATATCCTGTGAAGATGTGGGCTCCCTATGATGGTTAATGGAATAGGATTAAAAGAGAATTCTGCACTGAAACTAGCATTTACGATGTAATTTCTTATGCGGTATTTTACAGCACAGTATTGCCGCCGTCAGCCTCAGAGTTTTGGCAGGCGAAGTGCTTTTATATCTCTGACTTATATAATAGTATATAACCTGATAATGCCAGCATGCATTGTGTAAATGCATAATATCCTAAGACTATTCTAGACCCTATTTAGGGGGGCTTCAGCTCTCCTATTATTCATCTCAGCCCCCCTAAAATGGTCAGTCAATCTTTCTCTAACTCAGTTAAATTCCATTAATCTTATGTTCTCTTTTTTTAAGCAAGACAGCTAACAAAAGTGGTGCTACAGCTGTAAAATGCTCAAACTGTCCCCAAATTATCACTAGATTGCACGGTTTAAACTGAACTATATTGCCTAGGGCAGAGCTTTCCAGAATCTTCACTCATACCATAAGTCTGCTTGCCACATGCTGCTCTCTCTCTCTGCTCGCTGCTGGTGGATGTTT
Organism: Chrysichthys cranchii; assembly: GCA_030068335.1. Classification (NCBI taxonomy): domain Eukaryota; kingdom Metazoa; phylum Chordata; class Actinopteri; order Siluriformes; family Claroteidae; genus Chrysichthys; species Chrysichthys cranchii. The sequence continues at coordinate 12,236,836 of JAQMCW010000032.1, read as the reverse complement.
TTATGACCTTCACATGGATCTTTATGGGGAAGTAAAATTCCCATCCCTTTTGTGATGAACTAGTCTGACTGGCAATGGATAATGGATATGGAGAGAATCTGGAAAATGCATTTGATAAGTTTTGTCAGGCTTAATATTGGGCTTTCACCCAATTCTTGTGAGATTGTGTAGACCAGCAGAGGATAGCTGTACTGACATTTCTTTTAAGGCAGCTGACTAGTGCAAATCCTGTCAAATTCCTGCTGAAACCTGGTTGGCCAATGGTGATGTATTTTATTGAATCGAGTTAAAATCCAAGCAAATCAATTACAGCATAATATGTCAAAGTAACATGAAATTTCAACATAATTGAACTTGTGGTTTCAGAGATGAAGTTATATAAATGTTAAAGTGCCACTACAAAGCGACATGTGGGGGGTTACCTCCAACTCATGTACTGAATGCATGTCGAACAGTTCATATAGTCAGTTTTGGAAGTGTGTTATGCTTGAACTGCTCTGAAGATCAAAATATGTTTTGTGAGATTTAGTCTAAGTAGCATCTCAGCCAAGTTTGATGAATAGATACAATTTTTATGAAGAGTTGGGAATTTTTTTTTCTTCAAAATTTAGCTTAAAATGTAAGTGAGCATAATTTAATGATGGTTCTTGAGGATTTTTTTGAGACTGTACTTGAACATCGCTCCTGTAACATGGCTTATGATGATTGCAACTGTTTTTCCCTTCATTTCCCCCCAATTTGGTCATCTGCCAATTCCTGCCCACCAACCAGCTCTCTCTGTCACATGACCGCTATTCTAAGGAGAAGGTGAAGACTAATGCTGTGTTCATGGTACCTTGTAAGTGGTAATTTGCAAGATGTGATAACATGATTTCCTACCTAGGGACATTTGACATGCGACGTGAAAAAATCAAAACAAAACGGACATCTCCATGTCTTTTGTTTGCTCTGTCAAAGCACATAAAGCTTTTAAAAAGTAAGTACAGGTAGCTCTCAAGTTACGATGGAGATGCGTTCGGCCACACCCATTGTAAGTCGAAAAATATCGTAAGTCGAACAACTGTCTTGAACCCCTACCTTAGGGGTATCTCAGTCTAGTTTAGCCTAGCTTATGGAACCAGGTTGAAATTATATGTTAATAATTTATTGTTTTTCCTGTTTGTTTGAAACTTCACCAACATCT
>JAQMCW010000032.1:12209371-12229966 GCA_030068335.1 Chrysichthys cranchii | reverse complement strand
CTAATTGGCGACTCTAAATTGGCCGTAGGTGTGAATGTGAGTGTGAATGGTTGTCTGTCTCTCTGTGTTGCCCTGCGATGGATTGGTGACCTGCCCAGGGCGTATCCTGCCTCTCACCCGATGTCAGCTGGGATTGGTGCCAGCTTCCCCCCGCGACCCCGAACAGGATTAAGCGGAAGAAGACGAAATAAAGACCTCATCAATTGTCATTTGTTAACAGGCTGATTGACATACTGACTGGTTCAGGAATCACCTGACATTACTGGTGGTCACATAAGCATATTAGCACTAATTTTAATAATAATAATAATAATAATAGTAATTAGTAGTAGTAGTAGTAGAACTACCTCATGTCATATTTTCACTGGCACCTCTCCATGTTTTTGCCTACTTGTTCACTTGCACAATATCTAGGTGTCTTGTGCACACTTATTTAATGTAAAGAGACAAGCGTCCTCATCCCTCTAATAGATTTCCATTAAATTATCATTTTTGGCACTCTGCCATCTAATTGTATTTATGTTTATTTGTTAATTCTTGCCTTTTGCCACTACTGTAATGCTGAGGGTTTCCCTCAGGATCAATAAATCTGCCTGTTCTCAGCCTGGTCTGGTCTGGTCTGGTCCATCCATTCATCCATCCATCCATCTAAACCCTATACCTCATTCAATCCTATGTTGCGACCAACTACTATACTGTACAGAAGACCTAATAAAATTAATCTGAAATTGTATTTGAAATTGAAACAAATAGGCTACAGATCATAATTGTGTAAATCCTATATTAGCAAAAAAGAATTTTCTTGCTGTATTTGGAAATTGCAGATTATCCTTCAAAGCCTATGAGCGTGTAACAACCCGAGATTTTTTTCCTCACACAGCTAAACAGAAGATACAGCAGACTATTCATCAGGGTAGTTATAGACTATTCAGTATAATAATTAGAAAAGGAAAAATATGTTGGTGAAGCGTAATGTGTAGACGGTTCCAGTAATTTATTTGCAGTAACAGTTTTATAGAAAATATGTATTGATAATGGCGTGATAACCAAATACCATTATTAAGCCTTAAAAAACACTTGGTGTTTGAAAACATTTTCTACATGTATTATAGCTTTGCAAGAAACACAGCTATGTTTATAATTATGAAACTGAAAACCTTTAGCTTATAATCAAAATTTCATTGCATTTGATAGACATGACAAAATATCATTAGGACCAGAAACTTTTTTTTCATTCTCAAGGTTGTAATGTATATTTAAGTAGACTTTATTTGACACTGACCAGATTCAATTCTATTAGCGTGTCCAGGATTGTATAACAAGTGTAAGCATTATTTAAGTTTCTTCCAAGCAGCATTATTAATCCTTACACAATTACGATGTGTGTGCTTGTGCCTTTAAGGACGCTTCCACTTAGGACACACTTTTCATCTTGTGGCAGTTGAACCTCTTTTTAGTATAAGGTGATCCCATTTCCCAAAGAATCGGAACACAATTATTAGTTTTTCAAAAGAAGACTGAGCAGTTCTGCCTACTTGTAGAGACAGCAGATTCCTAAAAATTAGCAATGGTTACAATTGCAGCGTCTCTGAGGCTGGATTTTGTTGAATTGAATTCTGCTTTCTCTTGCAAACTCCTCTGACTTAATAGAAACAGTGAATAACAAATTAGCTACCTGCGTGTACTTGGCTCCTTGCTGCCTCCACTCATCACACAAAGCAATCAAAGCCTTTGATTATTAGTCAAGCCAAAATATGAAAAGAGGGAGAAGAGAGACTGAAAGGAACGCAATGGGAAAAAAATCAGCTTGTAGTGCTCTGCTAATCAACAGCTCCTTCATATTCAGCAATGCTTATTGCATGATTGTTTGGATGCATTGAAAAAGCATGTGTACATCGAGCTGTTTGATTGCATTTTATAGTACAAAGCGGTGGTGCTCTAGCTAATGCACTCCGCAGTGAGCCACTCTATTCAGGAGTGTGGCTCGCCATGCCCGCTTCAATTGCTGTGACCTAGAGCAATTCTTGAACAAATAAGATTGCCTTTTGTGTGTGCATTATTTTCTGTTGACATTTGCTAAGCACTTGGGCTACTGGCCATGGGAGATGGGTAAGGACCTAAAATGTGCCTGTACCCCATGGCTTGAATGTTACCTTGAGAGAAGGAGTAAGTGAGCCAATAGAAATGGAGCTCTTGTTCATGGCCATTGTGATTGTGTAATAGTTATTTTTATTTTGGCGTCTCCTTTATTATTATTTTTTTTTTGCACTCGTTTTATTTATTCCAGGCTTTTTTTTTTTTCTGAGAGAGAGCCAAAAAGCCCACGAATCAACTGAAGGTGCCCCCACACAGATTTTCATTTCAATCTCCGAGATCTCATCTTTATGAATGTTTTTGTACCATTGACCTGCTTTGGAATGGCTTCACACACTTCAGGTCGGAACTCTACAAAATTTCATTTTAAGGTCATCAATATTATGCATGATATACTACAATAGTCCAGTTCCAACAAACTTTGAATAATGCACTTGTTCAACATGAGTCGAGCTATATAACTGACTGTTGGCAAGTGAGAGTGAGAGAGAGAGAGAGAGAGCGAGAGAGAGAGAGAGAGAAATATTTATGCGGTTATGGCTCTATATCTTCCCCAAGCTGCTCGGTGTGTACCCTCCGTATTAATCATGCTGGAGGAGATAAGAGGCCTGACACTAGCCAGCGTCCTCAGAGCCCAGCTTTCTTACTTTAACAGCGTGTGTGCTCCATGGCGGAGACTCAGCGTGGCTCGAGCTTTCTCCCAGGCAAACACTTCTGCAATATCCATTATGCCAGGGGCCGAGGATAATTTATTGTCAAATAAGGAAAATGGATCAACACTAATGTCACTTGATGATCAACCACCCAGGTTTAATAAAACATAGCGATGGTGGTGCGTGCTGCCGTGCGGCAGCGTCTCCTGTCCCCACTTCTCTCTACCTGGCCACAGCACTGTGGTAATTACCCCGCTGTCACTGTGATAAGTGGTATTAATGGCAGCCTTGTGCACTTTAACCTACACTGAGCTCCCAGCATCGGGAGATTATTACAGCCAGCCAGCTGTAGTGTATGCTTTTGTGTTGCTGTGTGCATATGTGTGTGTGTAGACTTGTGCGTGCACGAGGATTCGAGCACCACAATCTGATGGAACAGGTTTTGCTCCTCCTCTTTCTTTGCATATGCGTATATACCCCTTAGCTTCACCCCCCTCCTTTTATATCAGTCTGTAAATCCTTTCTTCAGTTTGATGTCTCTCTCTCTCTCTCTCTCTCTCTCTCTCTCTCTGTGTGTGTGTGTCTCTCTCTCCCTATCTTTCTGCCTCTCCTTCCTGGGTGCTCACCCTAAAGGAGAACGCTCTGTTCCAAATTGGTGCTACATCATCTGAAATCATTAGTGTGGTGAGTCAAACAGCTGTGTGTGTTTTTAAATGTGTAAACTAATGAGTGCATGCCAACAGCAGGAACGGGGCCCTCCCTGCCGCACACCTCCTGTCACACACGCGCACGACCACAGGCAAAACATCCATTCCGATTGGCCATGAATATTTAATTATCCCCCTCCAAATTATTGTATTTATCATTGCAAACCTGTTTGTCATTGTCAACAATATGGCGACGTTGAGCTGCAGTACATTCGCCGTAGGACGATTCCCCAGGAGATGGAGCTGGACATTTCCTATTCACTAGCAGCCTGGCTGTATTTTAAAATAACGGGCAACCTGACACATTAAGAGGCTCCAACTTGCCCGTATCTCGTCATGGTCCCGACCTGTTTGTCCCCACTATAGTCAGAGCAGGCCAGAATTTCTTTTTTCCCTAAATAGAGTTGTGATTGTGATGTACAGCACTCAATATAGACACAAGCATTTATGCGTCCTGTCTTCTGTTTGCTGACAGATGCCTGAAGTGTGCAGACGCACCTTGTCAGAAGAGCTGCCCCACTAATCTCGACATAAAGGCTTTTATCACCAGCATCTCTAACAAGGTAATCACTGTGTTTGTATATTTTATATTCTGCAAATAACTAATTGCCTGCTGTTTCTCCACATCAATCCTCAAGAATAAAATGACTTGAAGCAGAACCGAGTTTAGAGGTGTGCACCAGAATTGGGATCGCTTGGGGTGCAGAAATAGCGTTGGATCGAGCAGGCGGTTCTTGCTCTCGTGCAGGACAAAGAAAGACCACCTTTATTAACATGAGCGCGTACTGAACGCATTCATCATCAGTAACCGCTTTATCCTGGTCAGGGTCACTGTAGTTGAAATTACTGATTTGTTTATGTTTTGGGAAATATTATGGGTGGGCGCTAATAAAAATAATAACTGGGGGAGCAGGTGGGTTTGGGATTTAAAATTGGTCACACACACAAACCTCTGTCTCAGTTCACCTTGTAAATGTTAGAAGAGTGGCTTCAAATTTGCAAAAGTTTTACAAAACTGTGAATTTACTCATTTAACATAGCTTCGCTTAGTGGTTTCTATTTTTATTTTAACTATCCTAGTGAATCCCCAAGAATTTTTGGATTTTGGAAGTCCCTCCCCCAAGAATTTTTGTTAGGAAAAAGAATAAAGTATACAATTCTATTGTTTCACGTCTTGAATTTTGATATTTCAAAGAAATTGAAAGGTATGAAAATCTTTGGTCCGTCACCTAACCATTCTGATTTCAATGGTTATAGGAATATTTGTGTACTCTCTTTCTGTTTGTTGAACTCTTTCATTATTAGACTGATAAATATTTTTATCCTGACAAAGAGGGAAATTTGACATTTAGAAAATTTACCCCGATGTTCCCCCGCAGACTTTAATAAAGTGTTTTTTTTTTTTTTTTTTTTTTTTTTTTTTTTTTTATATGAGATGCTAAAGCTTTGAACAAAATGGTTTGTCGTTTGCGCACTTGACCTTCAAAATCTTTTCAAAGCTGTAGTGTTTCAGGTCTCTCACTGGCTTCACACTGCACATTTAGCCATCAGTCAGCCATTAAAGCTCAAGACCGACTTATATAATGAACATGAAATAGCCCTTCGAAAATGCTCTCGGTAAATGCCACCTGGAACCCACCGTGGTTCAGTCAAGGCTGGTGCCATTCAGTGCATTTTGTCAAATTTAGAAAACACATTTTAGTTAGTTTTGATTCAAGGCTGTCTAAGGGCAGTGCCGTTTCTCTATTCTGCTCCCTTTTAATATGTTTGGCGGTCGTCGAATACTATTGTTGCAGTTCCTCGCTCATGGCCTCTTAGCAAAAAAAACAACATACGAACATAAAAATAGGAGAGAGGAATCCTTTACTGACAGTGCAGCATTATGGCATGCTTTGGATTAGGAACTTTTTCAAAGACCTGGATTGGTGTGTTTGTTCTGCATGAGTGTTCATCTGTTATTTTGTAGAACTATTACGGGGCAGCGCGGGCGATCTTGTCGGACAACCCGCTGGGCCTGACATGTGGGATGGTCTGTCCAACCTCAGACCTGTGTGTGGGTGGCTGTAATCTCTACGCCTCGGAGGAAGGGCCCATCAACATTGGAGGACTGCAGCAGTTTGCTGTTGAGGTACCGCATAAATAAATAAATAAACAAACAAACAAACAAACAAACAAACAAACTTTAAGCGCCATGAGAAAGGATTTTCTAACGATCAACATATTATCTTCCTAAAACAACGAAGTGCATTTTGTATTCCTAGCTGGTCTTAGATCGCTGCACCAAGCCAGAGTTTTAAGTACTTGAACAAGTTTTTTTTTTTTTCAATATGTATTGTGAGGCCTTCATCAGACAGCCGCAAGAGAATGATTCTTCAAAGTGTACGGATGCCAGTTATTCTGTTTTCTGCCTTAGAGTGTATTTTACAGCCGGCTTCTGCAGTAGCTCAGTGTTGGACAAGCAGTAACTTCTCCCCGCTCTGTTTAGCTCACATAAGCCATGATGGAGCGACAGCACGATCTACACGTGCTATATTAATGGGGCCTCTCAGCCCTTTGTTATGGCCGCAACAGAAGCTCGGGTGCACGGTGACTGTCACCATCTACCATAACAGTCATAATTCTTGCTCTGCCTTTTCTCCGCAGCTGAGTCCTCTTCTGTGATGAACATCAAATCCTCCATTATAAAAACCAGAGCAAAAACTAGACGCCCAAGGAAAACAGCTCATCAGACCTCATAGTCAACACTGAAGACTTGATTAAGTTGCTGGCATTAAGAAGCTAAACCGAGCAAGGGGGATCTTTCATGTTTAAGACAGAAGATTTAACGTCAGATCCCCATTTAATGTTTGTAGGGAAGGAATAACAAAGAGCAGGGCGGCACAGGGAGGGGGGCTTCACTTTAAAGCAGCACAGCTGAGATGCTTTGGTCTGCCGTAAATAGATTTCCACAGAGATTTGCTTACTGTCGTTGGCTCTTCCTTGTGTGCCACGACTGTTATCAGCAGTGACAGCTTTTATTGTAAACCTTGAGGTTTTTAAACTGCTGTATGTAGAATCTGTTTGATCATCTGTCGCCTTGTTTTCTCCCACGGAATAATGATTGGAACTACAGGTGTCCTCTACCATGATGCAGCTCGGAGATAATCATGGTATCTGTTCTTGTCATTGTCATAGTGGGCTTTATTTAGTTCCATGGTAACTGCTAATTAAATGAAAATGTCAGCGATGCCGTGTGTGGGTTTGTGTGGGTTGCTGTCTTTGACCCACCATTCTGTAGGGTTGCTGCTAAGGAGGCTTTACCTGCTCCTAACATAAGGAATGCTCTATTTTCCGTAGAAGGTATTGATGCACTTCGATAAGACAGACAGTGTCCTAAATGTCATAAACAGTGTATTTATGAAATTGGTGAATTCAGATTTGTGTATGTTACAGTATGAAATCTAGGGTGGACTTTCTTACTTGTTGGAGGAAATTTCCCCTCTGAGGTTTCCTTTGTCCGCTCTATCTAATGAGGAGGACACACTGGCTCATTCACACTGATTCTCTATTTGGACATTTGTTGTTCAAGTAAATATATAGTTTGCAAAAACTAAGTTGGTAATCTAGCAGGGCCAAAAAAGGCAAAGTTTACAGTATAATATCCCAGTACGATTAGGTCCATAAGTATTTGGACAGTGAGACACGTTTCATATTTTTGCCTCTGTACTCTTCCACAATGGATTTGAAATGAAGCAATCAATATGTGATTGAAGTGTATAATTTCAAATTTAATTCTAGTCTTTAACAAACATATTGCATTAACAGTTTAGGAATTACAGCCGTTTTGTACATAGCCCCTCCATTTTTATATGCTGAAAAGTAATTGGACAATTGACTGATAAGCAGTTTCATGGATATTACGGCCAAGAATCTTGAAACCGAGATTAGCTTACTGAAGACAAAACTGCAGGCAGAAAGACCCACAAACACGCATCAGCTGAAGGCTGCAATAAAGGCCTGGCCAAGAAAACATTTCACTAGAGGAGCCTCTGCATTTTGCGATGTTGATGCGATTTGTTCCAGATTTCAGGCATTCATTGACTGCAAAGGATTTGCATCCATGTATTAAACATGAAGCTTAAACTTACCATTGCTAGTTTGTCCAATTACTTTTGAACCTCTGAAAATGGAGGGACTATGGCAATGTAATTAGCAAACATTTAATGCCGTATTTTTTAAAACCCCTTGAATTAAAGCTGAATGCCTACGCTGCAGGTGGCTGGCTTTATTTCCAATCCGTAGTGGTGGATGCAAAAATATCTAAGAGATATTTTAGATATTTTAGCTAAATTCTCTTTCTGTAGAGCCACAGTATAGCTAACAGGGTTTTTTTTTTTAATTGAACATAAACCAGTTGTTCACACTTATAAAACATCCCTTATATTTCAGTGAAGTTGATGAGTTGGGATGGAAGCTTGGTCTGCTCCAACCTTCCTGAACTCTCACTCCCACCTATCAGGCACCATATGAGCTGAGTTAAAAAAAAAAAGAGAGAGCGAGAGAGAGACTTTGGCCTGTACAGTTTCATTACTGCCTAAAGAATAAAAGGCACAATTAGGAGAGTGGCCTCTCTCCTGCCACCCACCCCTGCCATGACTTATTAGACATCTCTTTCTAGGTGGCAGCTCCTCTCTCCTTAAATGTGAGAGGTCAGACTGGTTATCAAGCTGATAATTAGATAACACCGGGAAGAGGGGCCATCACTGCCCAGCTCTATTTAACTGTAGTTCCTCTAGCATGGCTGCAGTCAAAGATAAAGTCAGTGCATGCTTTCAGTGGTGGGCAATATACAGCCTTTCTGTATGCAAGTGGCTTTGAGGCATCCTCTCTTCTTCTATCACTCGTGTCTTGAATGATGTAGCCATGGCTCTTCAGACTGCGTCTCTCAGAGCAAAGCTCTTAACACAGTTTACTAGTGCTTTTTAACATCAGATCACAAAAAATAATGTCAGGACATGTTTGAATTTTTCAGCAAAATGTGAGTTTTTAGAAAAGGTCAGTAGCGTAAGGCAATTTAAGAGTTAGATTAGTCCTTGGGTCTGTCGGTCTGTTTGTATCCATGTCTGTCTGCCTGCCTGTCTGTTGGTCTTGCTTTGCTTGTGTGTCTCTCTCGCACGGTATATGTTTTTGCCTGCCTGTCTCAGTCTGTCTGGCTCTTGTGGTCTGTCTGTCTATGTGCAAGTATTTAGGTCTGTATGACTCTGTCTGTCTTTCCTGGTTTGTCTGTACCAGGTCTGGCGTGTTGCTTCTTGTCTGGTTGACTGTCTTGGTCTTTCTGATCGACCTAGTATGTCTGTTTATCCTGGTCTGTGTTTCTGTCTGCCTATCTGTCTTGGTCTGTCTCTCTGTCTTGTTCTCTTTGTTTGTCCCTGCCTATTTATGTCTGTATTATTCTATGTGTCTAGTTGTCCATGTCCGGCTTGCCTGTCTGTCCTGGTCTGTCGCTCTTGATTTTTCTCTTTTGGTCCAAGTTTTTTCTTCCTGCCTGCCTGTCTGTCTGTCTGTTTGTCTGCCTTGCTCTGTTTCTGTCTGTCTGTCCAAAAATCCCACCCTCCTCGAGAGACCTGGCTTCTGTAGGTGGCTGTCAGTAGTACTCTTGGTGTGTAGGAAGAGCTAAATAGGAGAGATGCAGCTGAAGACGAGGACGTACATCCTGTTTCCCACTGAGGAAACATACTTAGTGAAGTACATAGATCTGAGGAAGTCATTACTATCAGCTGTGCTTGCACTCGGAGCCCTTGAGCCAATTCCACACAGCTTGTCAGGTGCTGTTTGCAGTCCATTGTTTCAATTAGACGATGAGGAGAATTATAAAACTGAGATTGTGTCTTGAATTGATGGATTGTTTGTTTCATAGCAGCAGCAATAACAGGAAGGGCCTCTAAACCGCTCTCAGGGATTATTAGAAATGCATTGTCATGCAGCAATTTGGGGCTTCACAGTTCATGAGATTCATGAATAACTAAATTAATATCACCTATAATGCTGCCTGCTCAGGCATAATATTGTATTAACAATGCAAGCCTCTATGTATGGATCTTGATAATCTTATTAAGAAGACAAAGTGCTAGCCTTCTCATTTTACGATTGTTAATGGATATAGCGCTACAGGCTTCTCATTAAGGCCTGTTTGGATAACTTGCCTTATTCTTTCTGTATCTCTCTAGCTATCATCATTTGATGTCTTCATATGGTTATTCACGGAATAAACGAGTTTTGTTTTGTTTTTTCCCCTTCTATAGTTCTGCTCATACAGTGAGACAGCAGCAAAGTGAAATGCATGAATGTCATGCTGGCTCCAAGTACTTTTCTTTTGAAAGCAAAACACAGGCAAATGTTCCGACATCGCCACGCTCATGTTTCCTGGAAGCCTCAGTCATGCTGTTTCATGAATTCAGTTTGGGATTTTATGATTTTATAATTAGAAGGGGAAAAAAAAAAAAACCTCAAACAGAATAACCGTGTTGTTCTATATTATGTTGTATATGCTGTAGTGAAAGACACAGGATATTAAATATGTTTTTAGTTGTCTTATAGACCGTTTAATAAAGGTGTGTGGCTGATATTTGTTGCTAAGACAAATCTAAATATTGGACTTAATGCCCTTGTAAAAATCCAAATGAATTCATTATTAAAAAGCCAGTCTCATGAAGCTGGTTAAGACGATATGTGTGTGCAAAGCCTAATCAGTAATACTGTTAGGATTTTAAAAATGTAATCATATCGATTTATTTCACATGTTTCTTGGTCACTGCATAATTCTGTATCTCTTAATGCCTACGTTATTATTCTGAAATAGTAGAAAATAGTAAGAATGAATGGAACCCTTCTTTGAGCGGTTGTGTCCAACCTTTTGACTTTGTACCTGTGTGTGTGGGTGCAGGTGTTCAGTAAGATGGGTATTCCTCAAGTGAGGATGCCTGGCCTTCCACCTCCTGAGCAGATGCCTGAGAGCTACCACTCGAAGATCGCTCTGATCGGCTGCGGCCCCGCCAGCATCAGCTGCGCCTCGTTCCTCGCGCGTCTTGGTTACGACAACGTCACGATTTTCGAGAAGGAGAAGTATGTCGGTGGACTGAGGTGGGTAAAAATCCTCAACTGAGATTCTGCATTCGTAGTCTGTTACCGATGCAGCCCAGACTCGCCCCGATCGATCTGGAGAACGGGCATAAGGTCAGAATAAATAACGAACAGCCTCCGTAATTGGGAATATTCATCTTTTAAACGCCGAGAAGGAACGGCATTATCAATTACTCTCATGTTCTTACCCCCGACCATCCTGTTGATGGTTAGTGGGAGTCCTGCGCATGTCTGTGTCAGATTTAGAGGTTGGGTAGCTGCTGGGAATTACAATGAGGGGCTGAAGTTTGACAGCAATATGAGATTCCAGCGCTCTGAAACATCAAATAGAATAACAGAGGAAAATGTCCTGTGTGCTGAAAGGGATTTCTTCTTTTTGTGTGTGCGTGTGTGTGTGTGTGTGCTCTCTATTTTTTAATCTTCTACCACTAACATTCTTTTTCTCTCGAGCTTTCCTTTCGCTACTTCCCTTTTTCATTCTCCTTATTTCCGTTCTTCTCTTACTTTTTTTTTTTTTTTTTTTGGCATCCTCATTTTTTCCCAGCTCTTCAGAAATCCCTCAGTTCCGCCTGCCCTATGAGGTGGTGCAGTTCGAGCTGGACCTGATGAAAGACCTGGGAGTGAAGGTAATGAGCGGCATCTCACCTCTAACACACCTCTGAATATCTTGTCTCTCTCGTTTCCCTTTTTCTCTCTCATGCGCACATACACACCTACACACACACAGTCTCTCATAGACTTTAACTTGCGCTTTCTCTTCCTTCTTTTTGCTCCATTTCCTTTCTTTCTCCCTCCTCCTCACTTTGTCTATCTTCTCTTTCTTCTTCTCTCCCTTCCTCCCCTCTCTCCTGCTCACATCAGAGGCTACAGAAGGTGACAGGTCTCAGGGAGGATCAGCAGCCCAAATGTCAGCCGCATTAATAAAGAACAATTAAAAGCTGCATTAGGAAGGCAGGCGGCAGTGTGTGCAGGTCTGGGCGCTGGGTTGCTTGTCTGTCTGTTCCCTGAATGCCACTGTGGTGAGAAAGGGCAATCGATAGTCCTCTTCCTCCTGCACACCTGCTCAGCATTCATCTCGCACAGGAAACGTTTTTCTCTCCGAGTTGCTCAAAGGCAGGCGAGCCGGGACGGGGGCAGCCAGATAACAAATTTGCATGCTCGCTGTTCCGGTAAAAAGTCAAGGGAAGGGAGGAAGCAGACCTTCTGTGCTTCAGGCTTGTCTCATAGTCATATTGACTGGTTTGTAAGGAGTTACGAACACACCGTCTAGTTCCAGACAGACAGATGTGACCAGATATGTTACCAGCACCTTTATTAGCCTCTGTCTAACCTGAGAAGAGCTGATTTTTATTCTCAACATATGCCGTGCACTGACCCTTTTCTTCCATCAGATCGTCTGCGAGAAAGGACTAGGCCAAGATGGAATGACACTCCAGTTGCTGAAAGAGCAGGGATACAAAGCTGTCTTCATTGGAATTGGTCAGTTTATCACATTTTTGCACTGCTTCTCTTCTTGAGCTTCTGTCTGCCCACACACACACACACACACACACACACACACACACACACACACACACACACACACACACAAAGTGAGAATAAATGAGTGTGCTGAAAGCAGTTTACAGACCAGGTGGCTCATTCTTGTGTGAATGCCTGCAGATGATTTGCTCCCCAATGGCTCCCCCTCAGAGCTCAGGCTCTGCTGGGAACTCCATTCACTCCTCATTGTCCAGCCAGGCTAACGTAACAGCACACACTGGGTTCACCCACTGCTTTTTGCTCGCTTGTCAGGTCCCTCTTGTCTGCCCCCCCACTGAGCTATTCAACACTCTCCCTTGTTGTCCCAGTGACATCAGACATCAGGATTTATTAACAGAGCCCAATAATAACATTCCTCCCTGTGCTGTCTGTGTGTACAGGAAGGAGTGGAGATACAGTAGGCCAACAGTGTAACGACATTTTTTTTTTATCCATTAGCGAAAAACAATAAGTAAATTAATACGTGCATGTATGCGTGCATTCTGCGGTCTGGTATCCATAAATTTAAAATAGACTGAAATAAACTGAACGTTACTGTGAACCTGTCACGTCAACACTGGAATTGGTGACAGACTCATCTTCCCAGAGTGCACTGTGGCCTGCAAACATAGCCCCGAAGAACTATAACCCCCAGACCACACGCTCTGTTTCACGTTCAAGTTCACCCAGTTACTGGTTGCTAACACTCTGTCTGTCTCACTCTCTGGTGTGCACACACACACACACACACGTTTTAAGGACTTTCAAAACGTGCCGTCACCAAAGTATCATCCAATGTTTGTTTACTTGACGTACTAAGCCTTTGTTAGTTGTTCATGTTTCTCTGGATCATGATCTTGTTTATGTCCTTTGGTTTTTGTGATTTGGGTTTTTGCCCCATTAAGTACGTGTGCTGAGTGCCTGACTTCGCATCTGGTTCTGACAACATTTGTGCATTACGTTTTGGATTTGTCTCCCTGTTTTACTTAAATAAAGCCAACACCTGCAACTGCATCTGTCTCTGCCTCCTGCCAGACCCATTCTCACCACAGCCGTCACGCTGAGTTTAGTAGACATTATGTTTGTAGGCAAGATGTGTTTTTACTGGCTGCATCACCCACCATGTTAGATTTTGCAGATATTAAAGATTAGGGAATGGATAGAAAAGACTTTATGCTGGGATTCAGATCAGTTTTGACACGATCGGCGGCATTCTGAATATGAATGTTGGGGACGACGAATGGGCCTTGTAGTATGACATAATCTAAGAACAACAGTGTGGCGACTGGGACTCCCCACGGCACCCTGATGAAAAGTCTCGCATGTCGGAATTTTACTTTATTTTTTATTTTCTCGCCTAGTTTGACAACTCCTATGGTGTGCTCACTTACGTTCCTTCTGTAGCCATTATTGACAATTTCGTGACCCTCCTCCCTGACGACACACAGGGACGTGAACATTGATTGGTCGGGGTCAAATTTGGAGCGTTACCAGTCTCCTGACCAAGACGCAGCACAAATTTATAGCACTATGATTGCCTAATCTGCCACGATGGCTTTTGCAAAAGACAGAAATATTGTGAAATCCGATCCCAGCATTAAAGAGTAGATATTTTTCCTTGCACAGTTGGCTTGCTGTTTCCAAACCTAGCAATAACATTGAATTGGTTGAAAAACCAAGCAGTGCAACAAACACTACCCTTCTGCTACTGTGTAAGTCTCACTGCTGTGTTGCTGTGGTGGCCCTATGGCAGCCGCTGTCCACAGATGGATGACTAACAGCAACGCCACGGTTATTCTATAATATAAGTTATTATATATCAATAAGGTGATTGGTCCTGTAAGTTGGCCTGATTGGTAAAATGGCCACTGATGTATTAATTAAGCGATCCATGACTAATTAAAGTCAGTAATTGAGTAAAATTGTATTTTTGAAAGAAATAAAAGATAGTCTCTCTAGTGCAATCGATCTTTCTAGCTTGTAATATAAAATAAGAATTTCTCTCTGTATTTCTTATGTTTTGTGCTGACCTCAGTAGCACATTACATAATATATAACCTCTGGCATTCTGAATCAATTTCTGATTACCATATTGGCTATGCCAGTAGAGTCCAGCGTTTACTCTGTATCTGCTATTCTGTTATACTGCCTCCATTCTGTTATTCGGCACTGATGTGCTCGTCTGCTAGAACTTTTTTTTCTCTCACTCTCGCTAGGCCGAGGAAGTCATCTTGACATCCGTCATATCCAGATATACAGTGAACTTCTTATCCATTAAAATAAATAAGTGTGCCTCTTTGTGATGCATTTCAAATGATAACATCTCTAAAATACTTTGCCCCATTAAAGAAAATGATCACCAATTTTCTTTTTTCTTTTTTTATTCCCCCCTGAAAATACTCTGGCCAGAGCGCATCATGTGGGGCTCACACAGTGCACACACAGCAATATCAGTCCCAGCTATCCTAGGTTGCTATCTAGTTTTGCAGCCTATCTATTATTATCATTATTAATAATATCAGTAGCTGGGTTTCGATTGAAGTTTTGCACAAGGTGGAAGCGATATTTTAAAAAAATTCAACAAAACACAATTGTGAATGGTTTATATTTGCATTGAGTGATGTTATGCGATTAAAGCTGCGTTTTCTTCTCTTGCGAGAGCTCGTATGGTGCACTCTTTTTTTCAGAAAGATACCATTTCCGTTTGGTCTTCATGTCATGTCGTGTGACTAAAATGTGAAGAATGTGTTTCCATTTCCAACAAGTCGGTGAAGTACTGTTTTGTCAAATTGTCTGAAAAGCCACCTCGTGTGAGCGTAAACATTTTTTGGGAAGATTTGAGTTTTTGTTTTTAATTCATGCATTTCCATTGTTTTTTAAGTTTTTTTTAATTGCAGATAAAGCTGATTAATGTAAACATGCCTAGTTATGAAAATTAAATTGAGACAGGTTTAACTCTGGTGATGAGGAGTGTGTTTCCTTTGCTGTGGCTTAGTGACCTACAAAATGCATCACAGGCATGATGCAATCATTTTTTAAAAGCAGTTGCATTCTGAAACAGTGAATGCCCATGGAATGAATGTCACATTTTGACAGCAGCTACATTTCATCATAGTTTCGCAGCATTAACTTCATTTGTCCTGACCTTAACAATTGCTAAGTACTAGGTGCATCTATAATGTTGAGTCCATGCTGATCTGTAAATAATTTATACATTCTGTTGACAAATAATCCAAAAAAACGTTCAAAATGTTAAGGTATGAGGCATAATGATGCAATGATTTCTCCTTCATTTTCTACATGAATTCTCTAGAATTCTGTCTATAAATTACAGTTCTCTTTAATTCGCAGTATAACCTCTATAATTAACCAATGAACGTATCACCAATGAACATTGCTTCAGTAACTTTGATACCGATGCCCTAATCATGGTGGGATGCTTATGCAAACCCTATTTGTAAAATTTATTTATTTATTTATATTTATTCTTATTTATTGATTGATTGATTGATTTATTTATTTAGTACAAAAGGATGTAAAGGAATTTCAATTTGCGGAGAAAATAAAAGTGCAGCGCGTTTGCAATTAATTTCTGTGATTTCACACTGGTCTTTTACAGGCTTTTTAAATGTCATTCTCAGACAAGGATTGGCATGCAAATTTCTTCCTGGCAGAAGGCTAAATGGGAGGCGGTTTGAGAGAGGCCGATAAGAGCATTGTTTCTGGGCTATAGGCTTAAGACGCTGACTCAGAGGTTGAGTTGCTTAAAAGGTGGAATTAGCTGCTGTGCTGCACTGTAAACTGTAATGAAGTTTTATTTGTTTGGATTCTAAAATAATGGTCTTTGCCTGCTGGCAGCTCTATAAAGTGATTTTTTGGCATGACATGTCATTTAAAAATGACTGAATTTGCTTCCATTTTATGAACCTATGAATTTTATGAACCATAAATCTATAAGTATTTGGTTTCGTGCATTGCTGCTCAGTAGCCCAGCATATACAGTATTTCAGGCATTTGCATACATAATAAAAACTAGCAGGGACAGTGCACATTCTTTTGGGGAACCTGTGTTATTTTATCTATCCATCCATTATCAATACCACTTATCCATCAGGGTCGCAGGGAAGCTGGAGCCAATCCCATCTGACTTCAGGTGAGAGGCTGGGTCCATCCTGGGCCGGTTGCCAGTCTAAAACAGTGTTAACACGGAGAGGAACAGCCACATTTATACCCATGGGCAATTTAGAGTAGCCAGTTAACCAAATCTGGAAGTCCTGCATTCTTGAGGGAGGGAATCACATGGACACAGGGAGAACATGCAAACTCTACACAGAAAGCCCCCAATCAGCCGAAAGGTTTAAACCCAGAAACCTCTTGCTGTGGGGTGACGGCACTAACCACTGCACCCACCACCGTGCCGGCCGCTATTTTATTTATACATTTATATAAATGAAATATGGGAAGTGAAGCCAGAATTTTAAAAACATTGTGGAGTGGAAGCAGAAACAGGGAGATGAGTCGATCAATACACAAAGGCACATGAAAAACAAGATTATTGAGTACGTCAAAGTTTCAGATGTTTCAGGTGTTATAATTATGAAAGCCGGGTTATTCAAAAAGCAGGACAATCGATAGCTGCTTAGTGCTTTCCATGGTCATTACTGACTCTTTAAAATTAGTCAATAGATTTTACATTACACATTTCACAAGGCTTTATGATTTTGCCTCAAAAAACTCGCCTTGAAAGTCTTTGAAATCTTTCTTCAAAGGAGACAGTCGAAAGTCAGAGTCAGTTTTGTGTTTATCAAAAAGCACAAATCGTGTGACATTGATTAAGTCCTATACAAAAGGGGAAAGGCCATTTTCTCAGATTGTTCTCTTTGGGAATGCCCGTCTTTTCTAAAGACAAGGTTAATGAATATGTCCAAAAGAGGACGTTTATTGCCTGTGTGGTCTTTATTTATGTTAAATCTTAATGCACTTAGTGTGACTCTGCATTATTTGACACGGTGGCCTTGGTGGCTTGTTCATCTCTGTGCAATTCAAAAGGGTGAGAGGGGTCAGGGACTGCTCGGTGGAGGAAGGTAGCTGAGATCCCCCTGCTCCATCTCCCTCTCACTGATGCTTGCTGATAATGCATGATTAACGAGGGAGGGCCTGCATAGTGGTCACGCGTCCCCAACAAATGATTTATTGTATTTGATATTTTATAAAGAAAGACGCCATGGCGCATGCCTGCTGCAGCGTGGCTCCATGCAGGAGTCAGTGTGGAGCGGAGCACCGTGCGGCTCTGGACAAATGTAGGCATGTTGCATTCAAAAAGAGCTGTCACACACACAGGCACGCTTTTGTTCAAATCTGCTTTGTCAAGGCACACTGCCTAGGCTCCCTCAGTTGTTGTTATTTATTTATTTATTTATTTATTTTCCTTGATTTTTCTTCCTTTCTTTCTTTCTTTCTTTCTTTCTTTCTTTCGTTTTGTACCTGGCAGGGAACTCTAATGGATAGCAGTATGCAGTATCCTACCTGTCAGCGCAGGATGAAATGACTGGAAAGGTTAATGTGCCATAACTTCTGGATTCTTTCACACTAGCATAAAGAGTGTGCTTAGAGGAAGTCAGCCATGATGGAGATGCAGATGCTTTTGTTTGTTCGTGTTACTCATGCACCGCTGGCCATTTTATATGTATGAGATTGTGTTAGAAGTTTGCCACACGGCTTCTTTTGAGTATACACAACATGTAAAGGGAGAATTCTTCACGCCTGAAGGATAATTGTGCATAAGCACGCTCCTTTTTTAGACCACTATCAATATTGCTGAAACTCCTCTGTAGTTTGAAACTGATTAACTCCAAGTCACTGACAGGTGTGTGTGGTGTCATTTAAAGACATTGGTTTCATTATAAATGTACTTATTTGTCAACCAATAAACAATTCCAGGTATGACGTTTATGTCCTGTAGTCTGTTATTTTTAAGGATGTTACTTTAACATAGAGAATGTCCAGATCCAGGTTCCCGGCTTATTAACAGGTCATTAGTTCATATGCGCCCTGTGCTCTATGGCATATTCTTCACATTGGAGCAATTGTAGTTCATTTACACAGTAGTAATAATATTCAGTAATGCTATTCCTATATATGCTTGATATATGTGCTGCTGGTCCTCTCTTAGACATTTAATATGGCAGTTGTCCAGTACACATCACCTCTACCAGGGTTGGCAAGCTGATTAAGCGATACTCTTTGGGAAGAGAAACGCATGCTTTTCTTGGTGTGACTTACTTCGAAACGCTCGCTAATTACTGTGTTATTGATGATGGCGAAGGTGTGATTTTGTCCTGATGAAATGTGGCTACCTAATTACTGTATGATTTAATGACTAGTTTCATGCATAATGAGTGTAACTTTCTTAATCATGGGGTATGCATTAATCTCTCAAAAAGCATCATGGCTACGTTCTCCAAGCCAAAAACAAAAAGAGGCTAAATTAGGAACGCGAGCCTAACAAGATCAGCGTATGGGAGGATTCATCGTGGTAACGTGCCACGTTCCTCCGCTATGTGCACAAATTGGGTGAAAAGTGTCCGAGTGGAGAATTAGAGACAATGAAATCCATTAAAGCGTGCTGTAATGCAGAACTTTGCCAGGGCATTTTCTTGAAATCAAATTAACACACCGAAGTGTATGCAGAAAAAAAGCTAATTGATTTTGACAGGAGACACTTCGCTCTTCCCTCTCTCGATCACTTAACAGCTCAATATGCCCAGCTTCTGCTTTCTCTCCAGACAAATATGCATCTCATGCAGTTCTCATCTTTCTACACTAGAAAATTGTGATTCCTTGCAAAAGCCTTTGTAATCACATTTGGAATGAATTTGTATCAGGCAATAATCTGTAGTTGCTGCCTTTAAACACCTCTTAAATAAATCTGAGATTGAGTCTTATTAACGTCTGTTTCTTTTGAATGAAAGCGATAATGACAGGTTATGACAAATCAGAAGCTTTGTTAGACATTTCTAAAGCTTGTATTTAAATATTGCTTACTTCTAGATCACAAGGATAATGACAAGGTAGTGTGATGAGGTTAATGACAGCATGCAGAGAAGAGCAGATCTGTGAAGCAGAAGTGTGGCACTGGGATTTTTGATAGTGTGTGTGTGTGTGTGTGTGTGTGTGTGTGTGTGTGTGTGTGTGTGTGTGTGTGTGACAATGACAGAGGTAAGCAACCTGCTTTCAGAAACGTGCGCACATACAGGGGCTGAAAGTGAAGGAAAAGGAGCATAGCGATGCACTAAAGCAAGCTTAAGTCAAAGGTGTAAAGTGAGAAAATGAAGGGTTGAAAATAGGGAGCATATATTCTATACAGCAAGCTCTGCCTAGGCATGAAGACTGTATATACTATGTGTATTTGTTTTAATTTATACAAAAATATTATTATTGTAGTGGAAGCAGATGGTTTAGTCATTTAATAAGTTAACCATTTTCTTCTTCTTGCAATAAAATATTTTCCATTACAGCTGGCATTTATGTTTTTTTCCCCCACTACAGGTCTACCTCAAGCTAACAGGCACAAAATCTTTGAAGGCCTCTCTATGGAGCAGGGATTTTATACCTCCAAGGATTTTCTCCCGCTAGTTGCCAAGGCCAGCAAACGAGGTAAAGAACCATAGAAAAGAGTTTGCTGAAAACTCCGAAATGCTTCTGTTTTGCAAATTGTTTTGCACAAGGCCTCTTTTCTCTCCTGAACATCCTTGAAATCTTTGGAAGTGCCTTTTTCAAATTCTGTAGCATGACAGAATGCTCGGATCAGTGAAAACATTTGTAGTATAAAGCATCTATGAAAAGGTCCAAGATACTGAGTAAAAGAATGCCAACTATGAGCTGCTATACAAGACTATTCAAAATTACTCCAATTCAGTGGCTTGCCATGGTCATGGACAGCTTTCCTGACATTTCTGTTCACAAATGAGACATTTTTGAGAGACATGCCCCTTCAAGAAGTATCTGTCATTCGAGTGTAAGGCATGCATCAAGTAATAGTCAACATGAATATGCATCTATTAATTACTGATGGGTAAAGCCATACATGTGTATTCTGGGAATGAGGCTATAGTGGAGATCAAAATTGGAGAACAATCTAGAATTTCCTAAATGTCAAGTTCTCTATGTATTCCTGTTTGGAAATGATCCAAACAGGAGTAAAAGAGCAGTATTTTATCCATATGTCATGAGTTACATGAATTCAGAAGCACAGCATAAGAAACTTAAATGAGAGATTTGAAAAAGAACGCTGATCAAAATTAGAGAACAGCAATGACTGTAGCATGAAGAAAGATCACAACTCAATTTTCTGAAGGTTACAGCAGTCACAAATTAATAGGAAGTGTACAGGTCAGTGCTTTGAATGACTTCAGCACATCTGCAGCCACAGGACATCACTAGTCTCTCACACAGCTCTGGTGTGATGTTGGTCCACTCTTCTTGCAGTCTCCTCCACAGTT
>JAQMCW010000032.1:12190852-12202522 GCA_030068335.1 Chrysichthys cranchii | reverse complement strand
TGTGTGTGTGTGTGTGTGTGTGTGTGTGTGTGTGTGTGTGTGTGTGTGTGCGTGCGTGTGTGTGTGTGTGTGTGTGTTATTTGGGTGGGTGGGATGGGGGAGGACAGAATGTCCCCACACGGATGTGAATATCTGAAAATCTGTTTCGTCCTTTCGGGGACATTTTGCATGAGTCGCTATGAGTTGCTATTTTCTTTCGGGTTTTTTTCCCAGAATATAAAGGTGTGAATACACACTACTGTTTCTATGTGTCGAGATAAATATATAGCCTTATAAAAAGTTATATAAGGATTATATTATTACATTATGGGCCTTATTTCACCTGTTAAAGGTAAAGTGTCTGTCCTAATGTTCCCAGCTGAAGAGCAGATCAGGTCTTTGGCTGAAGTTACCAATTAAGTACTACTCCACTTACTTTCTTTGTGCTAAAAATCTAAGGAGCCACATAACTTAATATCATCCCATTATGAGTGTCATGCTGTCCTTTCTGAGTGTACACTGAAAGGCGTCAGTGCTGCGTCAAGCGCAATGAGAAATGAAAAGAATGTAGGTTTTCTATTATTCCCATTTTTCATTTTTAATCATTCTAATCACACGCAGTAAATCTTGTGCAATGTATAGATCTATATTTAAAAATTGTCCCAACTGATGTATGTAGACTATCATCCATGCTGAAAAGCATTGAGTCTGGAAGATGAATTGTGTAGGTATGCATGGCAGGAACGTGGGGTCATTTTATAATGTAGAGCAGTTTGACGGAGTATCTCCTTGTGAATGTTGCTGGCGGTGAATAAAATGCACCAGGAGATGTTACATTAACCTAGCTGAAAGAAAGGGGCACGGAAGATGAAAAAAGTACCCTGCTTGTCATTTGTCTTGTCAGAGACTTCATATTAGTCTCACTGTGGTTTCCAGTCTATCAAGCTTTGCTTCTGCTGGGCCTCTACTGCTCCTATTCTCTCTTTTATTTTTTTTCCCTCCATTTTTTTCCCCCATCGTTTCACTCCACCTGGTTTTCCTCTCATGAATGTGCATTACTTTGGTATCGTTCCTCTCTTCCCAGTGAAAGAGGCCATGGCTCCCATCAGGTTAAACAGATGGGGGCTTCCTGAGCTGAACCTGGAGAGCATGCAGTGCAGTGAGCCATGGGTGTTTGCTGGGGGCGACGTAGCCGGCCTCGCCAACACCACTGTGGAATCAGTCAACGATGGCAAGCAGGCCTCCTGGCATATCCACAAATACTTACAGGTGCCCTGTGCCACACTTGCTGCACACAAACACACACACTCGTATGCTGTTTCTTCCTCACACACATCTCGCGCTACTGTCGCTATAGTATAGCTGTACAGATAAAGGCATATATTCAGTACAACCAAACACATTTAATCATGCACACCCATCCAAACACTTGTGATAAGACCCAAGCAGATGTTCCGCTTATTACGATCCAGTTTACATCAAAAGCCAATGAAGAAGTAGGATTTGGAGAGCTGATTAATTATGAAGACGAGGGCTTTCTGCCTACTCTGTGCGGGAGACGAGGCGCTCCTGAATACTACACGAGTCTCTCAATAAGATTATTTTTACGACTAATCAGACTTAATAGATGTATGGTACTGAAACATTCATTTTCCCCATTGTGAAAGGCAGCACAGTGGTGTTCTGTAGTTTAATGCAACGCGCATTTCTTCGAAGTGGGAATTACCAATCCTGCGCATTATTATTTTCTTAAACCGCACTTTTGAGACTTTGGCAATAGAAGCATATTTGGATTAATAGCAAGCAGAGCAAGAGAGCGTGCGAGAGCACTTAGCATCGTCTTAGCCATGTTGTTTAAGGCTAGGCCCCTCAGAGAGGCTTACTGGAGCCCGTATGTAACACCCCCCCCATCTCTACTTACTGGCTCACATCCAAACTCTGAAAAGCATGAAACCCCCCACAAAGCATTAAAACCCTCTAACCCAGCTCTCATCCTCACAATGCATGCAAGTTTTAAATAAATAACACAAATCATTAAAGCACAAAGTCAGGTTCTACTAATCAGTCAACACTGGTAATATGTGTGGGCAACATGCTTTTGCTATATAGAGAATTGGAAATTTTGTATAGCTAGTGCACTGTAAAAAAAAAAAGTTAGTTGGTCAGTTTGTGGAGGTGGAATAGGTCCTTGAGGAAGGGAAACTGAAGATTGAATAAAAAAGAACAGGGGACATTTTCCCCAGCTGTCTAGCTGTCCAGTTTTGGTGAAACTTGTACCCCCTATAACCTATAGACTATCCAACCAGTGTGGTCATTATAGGTCTGATGTGGTCTTCTGCTGTTGTAGTCCATCTGCCTTACCGTTCAAAGAGTTTCGCATTCTGAGATGCTTTTCTGCTCACCCCGGTTGTAAACATTTGTTATTTGAATTACTGTAGACTTCCTGTCACCTCAAACTAGCCTGGCTATGTTGACCAAGACATTTCTGTCCGCATAACACCCACTAACTAGATTTTTTTTTTGTTGTCGTGTGTTTGTTTTTCACACCATTTAAAACTTTCTGAACTCTACAGACTGATCCCTAGAGATCAGCATTTTCTGAAATCCTCAAACAAGCCCACCTGGCACAAACAACCATGACAATTCAAAGTCAGAGTAATTTTCCCACATTTTCCCCATTCTGACATTTGATGTAAGCATTAAATAAAGCTCTTGACCTGTATCTGTGTGATTTTACGCATTGCACTGCTGCTACATAATTGCTTAACTGCATGGATGAACAGGCATGCAGGTGTTCCTGATACATTGGGCTGTGAGTGTGTGTATATATATAAATATCATTCTTCCATGTGTATGACTTAAAAAAAAGACTTTGAAACATTCAAGTCATGAGCAGTAAAGTGCATTAAGCTAAATGCAAATAGCCTGCACTTACTTGCTTCTCTACTAACAGAGACCTCATCCAGAGATGAACCTTAGGATCACAATCTAATGTCTCCTGCAGCCTCTTAGATGTGGAGGTTGGGTGGACAGTCATCAGGTTTGTCTCTTGCAGGTCTCTGAACCCTTCCTCAAGCCTCCATTTGGCAAAACTGAAGTGCAGCACTAGCCCCATTAGCACAGTTCATTCAGGGGTTAATTGTCCGAATGCTGCTTTGGTCAGAGCAAGGCAGAGATAACTGTTTATTTGCGGATGAAATTACCACTTGTAGCAGGAAGGGAAAGACAGCAAGATTGCTTTTTTTTCTTTTTTTTTTTTAAACAGTAATGGACTAGAGGTAGAAGAAATGAATTGAGCACTTTGTGGAAAGGTGCACAGATTAATGTTAGAAATGCTGTCAGATCAGCTGAACTCTCTGAACTGCTGCTCTTTTTTTTAAACAGGAATTTCTGCTGTCACTGAACAGTGACGTATGCACACTCTTAGCAGCACCTCGGAGTAAAAACTGGGCAAATACAAGCCTTTTTTTGCTTCCATATGTCCCATGTAATAATTTCAGTAGGGTTTGGTACTGAACTATTTATAAGCAAGTAATATGTTGTTTAATAATTTAAGATTGTTCTTAATCTTTGACAACATGTTAGCCAACATCAGTAAGTACAGTAACCTAGCAGTTTGAAAAGAAATATTTAAAAGATCGAAGGAAATGAAATCCAGTCCCAGGGATTCACTGTTTTGCAAAAATACCAGTTTTCCCCCGCTTCAAGCACACCTGATCCAGCTCACAAAGGGCTCCTCAGCTCATTATCAAGATGCCGAAGAGTCTTGAGAGTAGAGTGCAGCAAACTGTGCACCGCAGCGGCTCCCTATGACTAGCCGAAGAAGTCATTTGTTAACAAATAACTTAAAAAAAAAAAAGAACATAAAACAAGGAAACGTTTATTATAAAGTCTCTTAAACCGAGAGCGAAATATCAACTCATTATATGAAATGTATTTTAATTAGATGTATATTAATTGTTTGAATGAATTATGAACCCTTAATTAGTAAAGTATATATTGCTAATATACGAATGGTGTGTATTGCTGAAATGTTAATTAAAGCATTACCCAATTTTATTTACGAACTCAGATTAATAGTAGATACTAATTATTGTGGCATCTTTAATAAACAAATCATAGCCATTAGAGTGGTTTCCCTGCCAAAGATCTTTTCAGAAAATAAAACTTGTCTACACAAGTGCTTGACATCTGCAGTCTGTTGTCAGTTTTTGTGGGGTTTATTCCCCTCTTGATGTGTTGAGGGAACTACGGAGACTAGACTCTTTCGCTTCGTATTTGTTCAGTGTCTGATGTGGCCTCGGTGGAGTATGGAGTGCTGTCATGTTTGCATGCTCCTTCTCTTTCCGCGTGACACCCCCTTGTTCATTATACAACCACGACATCATTACAAAAGCAATGTTAAGTGCTTGATAAACGCAAGGCTAATTAAAGCAAGAACTGATGTCTAACTGTGGTTTGCTTCCTTTGTGCCACAGTGGGCCTCGATAAACAACACACCCAAAAGCAGCCCGCAATCTCCTTCAACCTATCATCCAGCCTATTGTTACTGTACACACGCATATACGACTGTATGCTAGAATGTAAAGTAGAATAACCTTCAGCAATCTGCATTCACACAGATAGCGAGCATCCTTGTGGGATTTAAAGCTTTGTTCACTTGAGAAATGA
The DNA here is from genome assembly GCA_030068335.1 of Chrysichthys cranchii. Taxonomy (NCBI): domain Eukaryota; kingdom Metazoa; phylum Chordata; class Actinopteri; order Siluriformes; family Claroteidae; genus Chrysichthys; species Chrysichthys cranchii. Next base: position 12,197,872 of record JAQMCW010000032.1, on the reverse strand, counting down.
CTCAACCACAGGTTCACCATGGAGAGAAATCGCTTAGATGCAAATGGTAAAATGTGGATGTTTATCTTTGTAGGCCATCCATGGGCAAGCGGTTAGCAGTGAGCCACAACTGCCTCTGTTCTACTCGCCCATCGACACTGTGGACATCAGCGTGGAAGTGTGTGGGATCAAATTCCCGAACCCATTCGGCTTGGCCAGTGCTCCACCCACCACCAGTGCGACGATGATACGCAGAGCCTTTGAGCAGGGCTGGGGCTTTGCCCTCACCAAGACCTTCTCTCTTGACAAGGTACCCATCTGAGAGCCTTAACTTTAAACGATAATTCTAGTTGAAAAAGAACAAAAGACCATTTCGGATTAAAAATGCATTTAGGCTTTGTTGGGTTCGCAGACAGATGATGTTTTCTTTCAGTTGATCAGAGAGCATGTGGGTAGCATACGGCGCTAAAGCCATAACGCAACAGCATGAATTTAGCCAACCAACCTTTACATATTTGTCAGCTTCACTATCATCCTGCAAAAATAAATCATAACGACTGTCATCAATTCTCTCATAAATGCACAAAATAAACCATTAAGTGAACTGCTTTACTAAAGTGTTTTGGGCAACAAAATTGAAGCCATATGACGTGTTTATGTAATACCTTGACGGCTCCTAACCATGCTTTATATTTATTGCAACATCATGTGCTCTTCTGCACGTCCTTTAGAACTAATAACAACCAGTACATAATTATAAAGCCATTGTAATATTTATTAACAATTATAAAAACATTATAAACAATCAAAATATCATCTTTATCTCCTTCTGGTATAATTAACGATATGGTGTTCAGTTCCTTCTCATTATAGTCAAGTCGCAAGTCACTGTTTATTTATTTATTGATAAAAAATACTTTCTTTAATTTTTCTAATGTAATATGGGAATATGGTTCTCGATTCATTATAGTACAGGCACACTACTGCGGTTTGTAAAGTTCAAAATATAAAAAATAACACCCTATAGGAAGAAAAATGATGGGCGTTTTATTTTGGGCTAAAATATCCACAAATGATAAGGATGTGTGTTTTGATCAGTTAGTTTGGCTCTGCTCAGAGCACTCAGATGAAACTCTTAAAAGCTGTGAGTAAAAGATATCACAAACACTTTATTATATTTGAAATATCTTTCCCATAGCATATGACTGGCACTGTGAAGGTTAATCAGTAACATATGTTTGTTCTGGGCTACAGTAGGTGCCATTACTTTATTAGCAGTGCTAGAGATAGAAACAAAATGAAAGCTTAAAAAAAGAAAGAAGCGGGTGGATGGCAACGCGAGCGACTTGTGACAGACATCTCTATAGCAACACTGAAGACTTGCGTATGCTGCTGATGGGGGAAAGTGCAAGAAATGAAACAAAATTGTTTGTTTATTCTGACCTCCTGACCTCTCCATGCAGTTAATTTCTAACCACCAGGAGAGCCATGCTTAGTGTGATAATACTATTTTTGTAGTTCGTTCCGATGTGTGTGCGTGCATGCGTGGGGGGAGGTGTGTGTGTGTGTGTGTGTGTGTGTGTGTGTGTGCATGAGTGATGGCATTGTGCCTGCTTTCAAGCTGTCTGTAATTAGTTCATAGACTTTCTGGATGCTTTCAAAAGAGATCTGGTTTTCTTTCTTTACAAGTGGGAGAAATATAAGTACATAAATACACTTATATGAATTGCAGAGTTTATGGCAGGTAAAGATGGTGCCACAGGCAGGGAGTGTGGACATCTCCACCATGCTGCCCAGATCTCCTACTTCTCATCTGCTGTTTAAAGATCGACAGCTTCTTATTGTACGAATCCTAAGCCTTTTTTTCTTCAGCAGAATTTTATATATGTGAGCACTGCAGTCTGGTCCTGATTCTCCTCACTACACTTCTTCTCTCATGACATTTGTAGATGCCAGATTGGACTCTAATATACTGTTGCAGCTATTGGCTGTCAGTGTATGCTGAAATACCAGCCGATATCTGGGTAAACAGAAATCGTATTATTCTTTATTGTGTGCCCAGTGGGAGAGATTGTAAGGTTTTTTTTTTTTCTCCTCCCTTTGGGGAAAAGAGATAAAGAAGTTCTTAATGTCAATGTGAATGAGCAGCCGGCACTCTGCTATCGTTCTCCTTAAACACAGGGGATTTCTTTTTTTAATATCCTGTGCTCTCGGTTAGGCCGCGCCGATCAACATTAGCCTGCCGTGGTATCGATAGTATTGGAGATGCTCAGTGGATTGTCTGTGGATATGAGAGGCTTCACGCTTGTGGGTCTTGTCTAAGCGCGGGCGTGCTCAGAATCGCTAATTAACTCGCAGGGCCGGTGGAGAGGCAGCTAACAAAGCTGGGGTGGGCGAGCTGCGTGACCGTTAATTAGAATTAATGAACTGTTTTGAATATAAAAATATGTCATTTTCTTCTCTTCCTCTGTGAACTGCAAGATGTGGTTGTGGGGGGAGGGGCAAGCTGAGACCGTCTCGCGTCAAAAATGTATTTTTTTTTTACCCCCCTCAAGATACGCGAATGCTTAATCCTGCGTCAGAGCAGTTGCTGCTGGAGCTGGGATTGGTACTTTTGGTATGTTTCTAACTAATTACAGAATAAGCGCATGTGCGGTACAGAGAGAGAACACTGGGTCCAATTAACCCGGTGACTGGTCAGACCAGGCTAAATCACACCTGTAATTGGTGCTAAGCTGATTAACCACTGAATGGAACTTTGTATCTATTCTGGCCTCATAATAGGTCTGCTATTCATATAGTTAAGCCATATGCGTCTGCACTTTCAAGATTTAGAGCAGTGTATTGTGGCCTGAGCTTACCTAATTCACCCTTTTATAGCGGGTGTAAATGTATAAAGACTATGCAGAGATGTGACTTTTCAGCACTTCAAGAGGAATCTTTTTTTTTTATTCTTTTATTTCGGGCTAGATCTATCACGCGAATTCTGTATGGATTTCTAACTTTTGTTTTCTTTGGAAAAAACTTTTAAAGCACATCAATCTATCCATGCACTTGCCTTCTTGTCTTCGTGTGGGAGGATTTAGTGGGCAAATTTAAATGAATCTTCAGACAATAACTAATGCGGTAACTCGAAGATCTCTACAACACTGCTGTACCTCAACTTTTCCACCACAATTAAAACAATCATGCAGAGGAGGCAGCTCTCTCTCTCTCTCTCTCTCTCTCTCTCTCTCTCTCTCTCACACACACACACACACACACACACACAAAATGTATGCCTCAGATAAAGTGGATTTAATGAGAAATGTGAAGTAAAGCACCATGGTAACACAGATGATATGTCACACATCTCCTTGCCCAACACTTGCACACCATTGTTTCGCCTTCAGTACATCCTGAGGCTAGCTGTATCTCTCATGTCTGTAATTCCCAACCAGGACTAATCATTAGCGTTTTTACGAGGACCCAGAAGGTTAGAGGTCATATACGTCCAGTGCCACGCAAACAACGTACACACACCCTCGCTTTGTCTCAGATGATCTGAGCTGATCATAGACCACAGTGGTCTGTAAATGAGTCTGTATTCATGTGCTAAAGGCACCAGCTCCTGCACGCTTGTAATGAGCCCAGCCGCCATCAGCTCCTTCCCTGATCTGATTCAGTAGTGTTTTTATTTATTTTTAGTATTTTTTAGAATATTATTCTGTGTCAGATATGCTTGCGATTCTGATCATGTTTAGTAGGTTCAGTAGACTGTTGTAAAAAGCTAAGTAGGAACTTTGTGGTTTTGCGACTCCGTTATTGACGCTTCGAGGGGTTTATTTTGTTTTTTTTTTTCCATTTCACACTGGCAGACGTGCGCGCCGTAGGACAGACTACCTGAGCATGTGACGGGCAAGGAGATGGACAAGCTCTAAGAAGGAGAGATAAGCCAAGCCTGCTTTTTCCCTCAGTGCTCAGTTCCTAATTTTTCTTTTTTATATTCTCGTCTTTGGCTTTAATTGAGACTTGAAGTTTCCCAGCCCTGTTGCTCTGTGACAGAGTTCCCGAAGCTCAAGTGGTTGTAAAACTGTTTGTAGAAAGGTTTTATTTTTCTTGCAGAATTTCGTAATTGGCTTGTAAAAATGTGTCATTAAAGTCCGTACGCCCACTTCTTGATCATTGTTCACCGAGGAGATTTTCTGCTGGCTCTCTCCACGGGGACCGCATCAGAGGTAGAGGCTGCTAAAGCAGAGCGTCTGTCTCTCACATCAAGGGACACGCTGCCCCCGGCTCACACCTCATATTTAACTCACATGCGTCCTCCTCCATAGCTGCCCCATCAGCAGTGATTACTCCGTGCTTAGATGCGGTTGTGGCGCATTAGGAACATTGGAACGGAGGGGAGGAGAAAATAAACACCTTAGGTGAATTTAGACTCTGGGATCAGCATAGGAAAACAGGCCTGTCAAAGCAGTCAGTAAGATCTGAGAGGTGTTGACTAATTGCTTGCTAATTACACAGTAAATTGTCTAATTAAGCTGATGGTTAATTAGGGTAAGCTTGCACAGCAGTCTTGTGGAAGTCGCTCCCTCCTTTTTTTTTCTTCTTCTTCTTTTTTTTTCCGAACGAGAAGCTGTGCCATGTGCCCAGGCAGCAGGATGGGTAATTGGCACGGTGGCAGTGACTGGTACTTAACATGACACAGGGAGGTGGTAGAAGGAGAGACTGACAGAATCAGGATGTGCAGCAAACAGCAGTGCATGTCTTGTGTGATGGCTTTAGCCCTCTCGTACCCGTCGTGCCATGACAGCTGTGCACACAACTCACCCCACAGTCACAAACCCTCGCTTGGTGTCACCTTTGCATTGAATAGGTGCCAGCCGCTGCACTCGTATGATACTACTGTAGCACTCTGTCTTGAGCGCACCTCTTATTTGTGGTTTGAAGTCCACCAGTTCCATGTGTAACAGAGGATGAGTGGTGTATCAAAGAGAAAAGTCCAAACGACACATTAAGACCATGATTTCCTGCCTGGGCTTCCCAAGGAAACGCGCTTTCAGGAACAGTATGAAAGAATACAGATCAGATACCCGATAGAATGTAAACTCGGCTGGATTGTTGCTGGCATTTTGTGCGAGCTGCTGATAAGAGGTGCCAGAAATGTAGAGACATGACACACGACAAGGCAGTCCTCTCAATCTGTCTTGTCACCCAATCAATACAAAGGGAGATAGGGATATAGCTACTGCTCAATCATCACCACGCCGCTCTTCAAGTCAGGCGAGAAAGAAAGACTCCCATCAGATCAATGCAGAAAATGTCAAAGGTGAGTTCTGAACCTTTCGAAAAAGACTATACTGAGAGTTCTTTAACACCTCTGCCATCCCATTAGCCCTGCAGCTAATGGACAAAGAGTAACATTTCCTACACTTCCTAGGTGAGAGACGTTTCAGTTGGTGTGCAGGTTTTTATGGTGGTAGAAGCATATAAAAAGATATATGAAACTGTAAACAGAGAAACTCTACAATACGGATGAGAGTAGCTAATCTGTTTGATCAGACAGACATACTTTAGTCATGGGATTCGTTGCATCATGTTTTCTTCATTTCAACAGACCTTGTTTATTTACCACTTGCTCTGCAAGTCCAAGGCAGAAAAAAAGGACAGTAGCACAACAGATCTGGCACATATACCACCAGTCACAGTTCAGTGCTTTGTATTTATTTAACAAGCAAATTAGCATGAGCGAAGCAGATCCAGGCCTGAAAAAAAGAAGGGAAAAAAGAATCAAATAGCTCAGGCTCATTAGCTTCAGCTACATGTTTACCGTTTATAAATATACCCATTTAATTGGGAGATCAAGGTGGCAGTGACTACCACTTTTATGGCCGAAAGGGCAGATAAGCTGTGCTTCTTTAGTCCTTGGAATTATCCAAAATCAGCCCATGTTGAGTTGATTTAATGCCCATAAACCTGACATGGATGTAGATGAATGTTGCATCGCATCTCCTCGTGTCTCACTTCTAAATCAGAACGAAAGTTAATTAGCTTAAAGATTTGTATAAAAAAGATCAATGTTAAAGCGTTGGATTTAAAAAAAAAACCTGTGTTCTGATTGAGAAGTCTATTAGTTAGTCTTTTTAAACGGCCCATCTACTTTTTATACAATTCAAAGTTTGAAGAAAGCTGTCATGTTTTATTTTAAGCTTTAAAAAATATAGGGCTAAATAAACTAAACAACTAGGGGTGTTTATTAAATGTTTTATTTAATATCTTTGGTATTTAAAAAAAAAAGAATCGATAGATATTACAGTATATTGCCGTTGTCTGTGTTGTCTACTAATTTGTCCTCAAAAATTGCCCATTGAAATTTGATCATCAGTCTTCTAGACTTGTGTACATCATTTTCTTTTTTTTCTTTCTTTTTTTTTTAATCGTACAAAATATACCTATGAAGTTGCTTCTAACATCATATTGGAACTAATTTATATGTGCAGCAGAAATTGTTTTATATTTTCGAGAACATTGATTTCAAAATGGTAGGGCCCCTCTTTTAAGCATATTTGTTAGACTCCTATTGTAACATAATGCCTGAAATTCTGTTAGTTGTGAAGGCACTCAGTACAATTTTTAGAAATGATGCCAGTGCAGATGTTTAGCCCAGTCATTTCATTCCCATGGCACAGACATTACTGAACAATTGGTCAGTAGATGAGATTTGTGACTTTTTTTAAAAATACCAGTTTCCAAGTACAGTGGGAGCACGGCTCACAAACTTAATTCGTTCCGAGACTCTGTTCGTCACCTGATTTGTTTGCGACCCGTATCGATTTTTCCCACTGAAATGACCGTAAATACAATGAATGTGTTTCAGCCCTCAAAACATGTTTTTAAAGTATATTATGGGTTTACGTGTGGCAATAAAACATAGAATAAAATTATAATAACCTTTATTATAGAAAAATAAAACTAAATGAAATAAACAGATGATTTTAATGCACGTTACCTTTGCAGTGGAGACGTAGTTGCTGGCGTAGGTGGACGGTGGCGGAGGGA
>JAQMCW010000032.1:12141293-12155229 GCA_030068335.1 Chrysichthys cranchii | reverse complement strand
CCCGCCTCTCACCCGATGTCAGCTGGGATTGGCGCCAGCTTCCCCCCGCGACCCTGACCAGGATTAAGCGGCAGAAGGCGAAGACGAAGGCTACTCTAAATTGTCTGTAGGTGTGAATGTGAGTGTGAATGGTTGTCTGTGTCTGTGTGATGGCCCGGCGTTGGATTGGCAACCTCCCCAGGGTTTACCCTGCTTCTTGTGCGAAGTCTGCTGGGATTGGCTCCAGCTTCCCCCCGCGACCCTGAACAGGATTGAGCAGAGGAAGATGAGTGAGTGAGCATGTAATATGGTGTCTGGGTATATACAGTCACTCACTGGTTAGGACTTGATTAGGTGCAGAGACTGCACAGAACGCTTTATGTGTTTGATAAACTGGTTAAGGAGTATCAGAGGAAACAACCAGTCATGGTAAAACCTGCCACTTGAGCTCTTCTGCAGGGCCAGGATACCCCAGTGATTGCCCGCATGAGCTTAGCCTAACATGACCTTGATTAATGTAATCCTGTGCAGACAGTCACTGTACTAAGAGTGGGAAACATGAAATTGTGTGCATTAGGCAAATGAGGAAAATGCCTTTTCACTCTCCTCATTAAGTACTGACTCCCCAATAAGTTACCTAGAATTCACACTGCATGTAGCACATAAGAGATTCATTCAGTATGAACAGCAACTTTATTAAAAAAAAACCCACTAATGTAAGCATCACTATCAGTAAAACATACTACAGGGATACCTATTGTAAACTAAAATTCAGATTAAAATTTAGATTAAGATTAAGCTTAAGATGGTGAAAAACTTAGCAATGCCTGCAATGCCACATAGACTGTGAAGACTAAATAACAACAACGAACCTTTGCCAAGGTGCGTTATTTATTTCCACTTTTACAGTTAGTGATAAATGGGCCTGATGTGATGTTTCACAAGAGATTGCATAGCCAAAATTAAAATCATTTACATATCAGTCTTGACAGGACATTAACAAAACCACCTGTTTAACTACAAGAGATAAAGTGAGACGGATATGCTCATGTAAAAAAAGATATGGTTGTTGGTACACAAGAAGACAAAAACTATAATTATGCGACTATAACTGGACATATAAAGAAAAAACTGTAACAGGACCTGGTGCACTACAGTTAAAGAATACATCTTTTTAAAGCAGACTCTTTCAGTATTGTCTAGCCTGGTATGAAGAATAAATTGCAGCCGAACGTTCTTTTGCAAGTGTGTAATTTATCCCGAACTCACAGCTACTTTTGGATGATCTAGTATCCAACTTAGGCATATAGGGTTAGTGTACATGTGTATGTGCATGTGTGTGTATATAGGTGTCCAGGGTGTGTATGTCCGTGTGCTCGTTTGCAGAGTAGGTTTGTGGGCTTTAACTTTATCGTCAATGATTGAGCTGTGGCTAGTGCCTGTATCAGTATGTGCACTCATTTGCATGTGTGTGTGCACACCAGCCTTCATTAAAGTGCAGTGCTGTGGATTGAGTGGTGTCAGAGCCCCTTTGAGAGCTACAGGATGTTGGCATGTATGCTACTTCATAACTGAAGTCCCATCATCTGAGAGAGAGAGAGAGAGAAAGAGAGAGAGAGAGAGAGAAATGGGTGTCAACAAACGTCGTAATACTCTGAATGGTCTACATTATGCGTCTCATTTTGAGTTTTCCTTTTCCTTTTTTGTTCATTGATCACAATAATCATCTATTGATCTTTTTTTCCTCCCCGTCTCTATTCTGGCGAGCACAGAGCAGAGTACTGGGGCTCCAGAGGCTGATGTTCTTATTTTCTCCTTTAATGTGATAATGTGATAATATGTGCACATCAGCCAGTGTTTGTTGTCCTGCTGTTTGAGGATCGACTCAACAGTAACAACAGTGAGAGAGGGAAAGAAAAGCAGCTAGGCTACAGGTCCACTTCGGCTTCATCTGAATTCTCAGGCAGCTTTCCGCCTCTTTTACCAACCCTATTTTCAGCTGTATTGAGCAAGTATCCATACTGCATGAGCATTTATGTGCTTCTGCATTCAGAGAAGAAAGAACAGCTGAGATGCTGGTCTGGCTGGCTGCAGGTCCAGAAAACATCTTGCTCTTTGTTGACAGCAGACTCCTGTCAAAAATAAAAAGAAAGCAAGTTTGTCTTTCATGTTTACATTTTTATTTACCCAGGACAGCCTTTTCCCCTCTTTGTTGTGCGAATGCTCTGAGGACTGGTGGAAGAGCTGGGAGATGTTTATCTGGAGTCTGTGATGCAAGAGGCTACGGTTGTTTAAATTAGAGCTGCATGTTTGAGTAATCAGCACAGCAGTCTGGGTGTTAGACAGACCATGGTACAGTAGGCCTTTTATTTTAATTAAATGATTAATTAAAGCTGCATCACTGAGGACAGACTTCTAAGCACTGTCAAGATTTCAATTTTGTGTTAAATATATTCTAAAGGCCAGACCCTTAAATCTCATGGGCCAGTAGCAGGCAGCGAGCTGTGAACATAAGCACAGGCTAACTTCTAATGATAAGAACAGAGAACGAGATGAGGTTCTTGAAGCACAGCCATTGGATTAGGCTATCAATCACTGCATTCTCTCGGGACCTGGCAGATGAGACAAAACATTGAAAGATTAATCAGAGAAAAGAATTATTATTGTTGCATCATTTTCCTCCTTCTTCTTGGCATATGTTTATTTTAATCTCTCTCACACTCTTTGTGTGCCTGTCCGTTGCTTTATTTGATATTCACATTAGAATCCAGGCTTTAAAGGTTGAAATTCCCAGACGGGAAATGGATAAGTAACAGTCCCCCAAAAAAGTGTTTGAATACTTTGCTATGTTCACTATGCCCTCCTCAAAGCAATGTTGTTTGCAGACAAAGCATGTCTTCATGGCCTTCATTTTGTGCAAGGGGCATTTTCATGCTTGAACAGGTTTGAGCATCTTAGTTTCAATGAAGGGAAATTGTAATGTTACAGAATACCAGAAGACGTCCTATACAATTATATGCTTCTAACTGTCATATCATGATTTGATTCATACTGACACACCTTGAATTGTTTTTGTACCATTATAGTGTATGTTTCATGCTGTTTCGACAATCACCTCTCTACTTGTAGGAATCTACTCCAGTATTTGTGGTCAGTCTTGGCACAGTCTGTAAGAGGCACTTGCGCATTTTCTAAACACCGAGGATGGGCTAAGCCCAAAATGTTTGTCCCTCTGTTACGTTTGTCTTTGTCACTTCGGTCCTAACACTTTTTCAGCTACTGTTTCTTAGTTAAGTACATTATCTTTTTAGCATTAGCCTTGTTGTGCAGATTTTTTTTTTCCTGTACTTCCAACTTTGTGGACATTGGGGAAAGCTCACATATGGGTCTGATAGTCAGGTTCCCACATACTTTTGACCATATAGAGTATATAGCTTTTCTGCTCGTGATGTCATCTCATTTATACAGCAGCTCTGGTTTGTCTGCTTTCATTCACAACGAATCAGCAAAAAGATGAATATAAAAACAATGCAAAAATGAATTCTGATGGTAAATAAGCATTGAGAGCTAAAGGCAGAGTGAGTCAGGGGCTGTTCAGATATATATAAAAAAAAACATTCACTGCCATCACAGCCTACCTATATTTCATTTTTTCATGCTTATTCTACTATAACATGTCTTTTACAATGCACTGCACACCAGTGTAAGCACATGAGCCATAATTTATTGATGCAATACAGCATTGCAGCGTCTTCATGTGCCCCCACATTTTTTTTTTTTCTGTATAGCAGTCAGGCAGAGGGAAATTGAAGGCCCTTTGTGAGCCTGCACTGAAAGGCTCAGAAATCAACTTGGCCATTTTCTATAAGAGGATGTTAGTGCTTAAAGCGTAGTCGTCCTCTTTCTGCCATCAACCGGCAATATCTTGCTTAAATTTTGTCATTCTTAGTGCCAATATTAAACATTCTTCTCAGTATTTTTATCACTTTCCTCGTATTGTGACCCGTAGTGCATTTGCGCCATAGCTATACATATTCATCTTCCCAATTGCTTCCCAAAAGTGTGACTTGTGTTTCTACGTTACATGCAAATGGGAGTGTGCGGACTGTGGAGAGTGCCTTGCCTGGCTGATCCACTGTGGGTGCACAGGGACTAAGGCTACGACTAACAGAGAGAAAGGAGTTGACTACAGAGATGTACACAGCATGGACTGGGAACACACAGACTAGCATGGCCTTTGCAGATTTTGAATAGCAAGCACATGGATCCAAATGCTGAATTATGCATCTTTCTCAGGCCACCAGATAGGCATCGATGATAACAGAAACCAAAGCTGCTTTATCCCAACACATAGAAAAGGCTTTACAGTTTACCAGCACTACCCCGACACAGCACAACTGATGATCTCAAATGCATTAGGAAGGCAAGAAATTTCACCAGTGGACCTTTAAAAAGGCTCACCTCTTAACTGAAAATCATTCCAGTTGACTACCTCATGGAGCTGGTTAATATAATGCTGATAGTGTGCAAAGTTGTCTTCAAGGTAAACCCTGGCTACTTTGAAGAATCTAAAATATGAAACATGAAAAACAAATAGTTTCTAACACTTTTTTTCTGTGCCACATAATTCCATACGTGTTGTTTTGTGTTTATTTTATGTTATGATGTCTTTAGTATTGAAAATAGTCAAAATTAAGAAACACCTATGAAAGAGTAGGTGTGTGCAAACATTTGACTGGTACTGTATTTTAGATACACATAATATGGTAATAATGCCTGGACATGTTACTCTTCTTCTACTTTCAGTCTGTTTTTCTATTGCTGTTTATCCAAATCACTAAACCACATGGGTTAAATGTGCGAGGTGAAATATGACATTGCTTCCTTTCCTTGACGCACTGCTGTTGCTATTCATCACAGAGTAACAGGCAGCACAGAGTGGGTAGGGATGTTCATTATGATCCTGTAGGCATGTCTTTTCCCTAATTGTCCTTCCTTGGATGGGCTTTCTGTGTTTCTCATGTTTATCTGATGTTTCCAAATTTCAAACTCACCATGTCCTGTTTGATTTCTATGTACATCTCACAGTGCTCAGAATTATTCATCAAACAAGCAGGTGCTACGTGCGTGCTCTATACGAGTGCCTCATGCCGTTTGAATCAACAATAGACAAAACAGAAGAAATGAGGAGATGTTGACTGGTGCAAGGGCCTCCTCCCAATGCCCAAGTCTGACTTAAGCCAGAGAAACGGTTACAGCCTAACTAGTGATCTGGATTTAGGAGATAGCCTTAATCTTACCACTGACCTTAAATAAGGGCACAGAACCAGCTTAATGACTGTCCTGAGATCAACAGCCAGACAGAGATCTTCATAAATCATCCAGAAACAAGACACATCCTAACTAATTGCTGTCATGCCCAAATTACTGACGAACTGCAGACATCAGGAAACAGGCACAGACGGCTGCTGTCCTGAGACTGGGAAACAGTTTCAGATCAATCACTGTGACTTCTGATCAGGAAACAGTCACAGTCCAACTAACTACTGACCTGATATAGGATTCTCAAAACACACTCCTGATATGAGATCCAGACACAGCCTCAGCTCAAATACTGAGCTGATATTAAGAAACTGACCCCAACTACTGTTCTGAGATCAGGACAGAGTAACAACCTACCAACCTTTTGATTTTCGATGTAAAACAAAAGCAAATGAGAAGACTAGAAGTTGATGATGCTGATGATGATGATGACCATCATCATCATCATCATTATTATTATTACTCCTTGTCTGTCAAACCTGGTCTCAAGGCTTTTCATCTTTTCAAATGATTATTCACACAGAAAAAGTGTTTGGGCTGTACTCTGGGAGGAGTTGGAGTCGTTGAGCATTGCTCATCCGTTTCTAATGCAATTAGAAGCCTCAGTAGTTTCTCTGCAGTGCTCCAGGGGGCAGTGAATGTGACCCACACTCACACTCAAATCCTTAGGCTTACGTTTGAGTGTCAGCTTCCCGAATTGTTAAGTGTCCCCTGACTAAGTTGACTGTAATTCATGTCAGTAGATTACATGGCTCTAGGTGTCAACGGTTGCATGTTTCATTGGACGGGGGTGCAGAATGGTGTTGGAGGAGATAAACTCATCACTCAGTGAAGGTGAGAGGATACCTCAGCTCTGCAACCAGGCAGGTGTCTGTCAGGGTAATCAATAACACTTGTGGGACTCATTGCTGAGTATTACCCAGTTTTTCTACTATAGTGTGTGTGTGTGTGTGTGTGTGTGTGTGTGTGTGTGATCTTTTTATAACAACGACGACACTACCGACCTGAGATTAGGAGATCGCTCAAGCCAGAACTACCGAACCGATATTTCTTGGAGGCTTGTTCTTTGATACCTTCTTTTTTGTAATAAATATGTTCTCTGTACCATTGAGGGTCACATCCTGTTCTCTGGGTGATTAGTAAGGGTCATTTAACATGAAGGAGAAAGCTGGTCTTTGCATGTGTGCCTGTGCCTCCACACTAGACTTTAGTGGCACTGGAGCTAAATGAGGGGAGACAATGTCTCCCACTGATCAATGAGGGAAAGGCCTGCCAGCTAACTGTGGTTAAATCTAATGTGATAAACGACTCCATCTGTCACCGGTTTTAATTCATTCAGGACACTGAGACCCAAGTCAATAAATAAAGGTTGTAACATTAGAAGGTACAGCACTCCCCAGAGCTCTCACACCAAAATGAAATATCTGTATATGTGTTTATGAAAGAGAAAGAAATAGAGAGAGTGACAGGCATGATTGTGATTAACGTTAATTGGCATGCACGAAGGATCGTTTTGCTCTTGGATGGAGGTATTCTACTGCGTGACCGTTTGACCCATAATAGACGCTCAGTCGGACAATTTAATTTTGTGAATGAAATATGAATTTGCTTATTTGTTGTCTGTTTGCTTTTATTTGCATGCATTCAGGCAATGCCATTCGTCCCATTGCCCTGCGTGCGGTGTCGGCCATAGCCAAGGCACTCCCTGGTTTTCCTATCTTGGCCACTGGGGGCATTGACTCTGCTGAGTCTGGCCTACAGTTCCTCCATGCTGGTGCCTCAGTACTGCAGGTAATGTTGCTCTTGAAAGCTAGTGTATTTAGCTTTGTAAATTTTGTTCAAATTCAATAGTAATAAAAAAAAAACCTCAACCTACCAAATATAATTTACCCATTAATTTAGGACTAACTACAGTAGCGTTTCATTATCGTCTCGCTAAGAACATTCTGGAAATGTATCTCGTTTATGCAGACAAAGTTTTAATTGGAAAATGCGGAGTTAAATGAACATCTCTAAACATTAAATGTCGAAGGAAGATTGGAAAGTGTTTTCAAACTCTCCGTATCCTCAGTTGGTTGTGTCTAGGGAGTAATCAGTTAGGGAATCTGCATGCAAATTGAATCAATGTGAATAAATACAGCCACTATTTTAAAAATACGATTTAATGTTTCAGTAATGCCTCCCTGTCACCAACCTGTTAAGTCTCAACACTTGGGATCTAAGAGGCTTTTTTGCAATTCATCCGGAGACTCGTCTTATGAATTAATATGAAAATTTAATTAAAGAATAAAAAATGGGCCCTTGATCGAATCATAATGCCTTCAATTACAAATTCACTGCCTTGAAAAGCTTTAATTTGTGTTTCATCTTGCAAAATATAGCTTTCTTTCTTTTCGGACCGATTTTTGTTTGTCAGCCATGAAAGCAAATATATTCCTGTTTAAGTTTTTAGCTGAGGATTAGTGATGTGAATTCTGCGTTGGATTAGGATGTAACTTGGAAGTCTGCAGTTTGTTTAGAAGATGTGGCACTTATTCAGTGGTGCCTCAAAGGCCCCCGGCTTTGTGAAATTGCTACTGCAAAATAACCAACACAGACAGCAGTAGCCTTTTATCATAGCCAAAGACTAAAGCATTACTTTTGATGGTAAAATAGCACGCTGTCTTGGTTCCCTGCAGTGTTTTATCCCGGAGGAAACTTTAAAAAAAAGATATCATTTCCCCACATGTCTTTTGGAATACTTCATAAATAGTGAGCAAGACATTTATTGAAAAATAGCAGTACAAGAACGCAGTGCAATTGTATAGGATACAATCAGGAAGTCTTGTAATCTGAACTGAAGGAACATAGGAGGCTTGAATGGAAGAATCAACGTTTTTTGGGCGGTAAGTACTCACAGTTCACTGTCGGTTTCAATGTTGGAGACACTCGTGCTATTATCTGTAAGTAGTGATCGACACTACACTGCATCAAACATATTCTTCTCAGAACAAACAATATAATGAAGTCCATTCATATCTTGTATTGATTTCTCTCGATTTCTCCCAAGATCAAAGAGGTTTTTTTTGTTTTTTTTAACACACGCTGATGATTGAAGACCAGCTCTCTGGTCATACATTTGAGGCAGCTGCTCACCAAGACTCGATGTGATTATCATTCTCTTCCATTGCACACAAGATGGTTCTGCTTCATACGTCTAGGCAAATGTTATCCACTTTCCAATCTCTAATCTTTGGGTGCAACTTTACCTAAAACTCTGCCATCAGCTTGCAGAGGATTTTGTCGAGGTTTTTTCACATAAAGTGTCTGCTTCTACCTTTTTTTTAAATATTCTTTTTTTTTTTTGCAAAGAAGTCACCCAAGTATCACCAAAGCTATTGTAAAGGATATTCCTCTTTATTATTAGCAACTCATTTTGATATGTGTTCTCCTGTCTTAATGAGATTGAAGGCAGCTGAGAGAGCAAAATGTCAGTGTTGTCACTGGTGAGTCTTTTGGGGTAGTGGAGCAGTATTTCACTAATGACTGAATCAGTTTAATCTTAATGATCCACGCTGCAATATCTCTCCATTTCAGTGCATGTAAACAGCTGTGAGTTGCAATAAAGGAGCTGTCATCAGGTAGCAAAAATGACTTGTAGCCCAGAAAACATTCGTAATTCAGTTTGAAATGGCTAAGTGTCTCTGTAGAGAAGAAAAGATCAGAGAGAGGACAAAGCAAGCTTTTAACAAGCAGCATGTTCCACGGTTAAGATATTGATTGAAGAAGCACTACAAGCAGTGTTTCTGTAGAGGAAAACAAAGGGAAAAGGTTATGCGCTCCCTTCAATTCACAAAATCTAGTAAATGTGGGTGGGGGGCTGACTGGATTTTAGTGACAAAAGAAAGTTCTACCCTCACTATGATGTCCAGTTGTGGCACCACACAGCCAGCATCTTTTTTTTTAAAAAAATTTTCATCTGTGAAGTGATCTAAAAAAAAAAAAAAACAGTGGCTAATGTCCTCTGGCATATTGAACATAATGCTCTAATCAAAAGGACAAGAGCTTCATGCATAGTCATTTTAACATTTGGATGCCAAGCTGAATTAATCTCTGTCTCTTTTGGGAAGACGGTGTTCTGCTAAATGCCAGAATTTTATCACTGGAAATAAAAGAGCTGACAAAGAGCGAGCATGTGGAGGGATCTAAAAGCATCTGAGATCTCAGAAGGAGTTGAAATCAATGCCCAGCCACAGTTTTCAGCACGGATAAAAAGGACCTGCTGCCTCAATTGCTTGGAAACCTCTTAGAAATTCTCACTTTGATTTATTTCAGGAGTCAGCTGCATTAGGATTAAATGCTCTGTAGCAGGGCATCACATCTTTGATGTTCTCAAGCAAATGAGGAGCACTAATGGACATATTTCTGCACTCAGTTCAACAAGGCTCAGAGTTTACAGTTCTAACCTTGAGAAGATCACAAACTGTTCTGGTTGTCGTAATTAATGAATTCATTTGCACTGCTTCGTGCATTTTTATGCCGAATTCTTTAAATAAGGTCGCATTGCTTTTAACAGACTGCTTTATCTTTTTTTTTTTTAATGATAAATTTGTTCAGACTAAATATTAGAACTTAAATATATATCGATATATTTCTTGAGCCAAGCTCAATTATGCCAATCAGTCAAACGGTCATTTGGAGTTATTTGAAAACCCTTTCTGCACCAGACCTGCACCTGTGAAGTGCATGAGTCATTCAGGGTTTTCTACTGTTGTAATTATGGGCATGGCTAAATGTTATATTTGACATCATATTTGTTTACATTAAATCAAGGTGAAATCTTACCAGATTGAATTGTTTATGGGTGTTTTCATGTGATTTTCCTTTCTTTGTTGTGTCCGTGTTGAGAAACAGACGACTGGCGCAGCAGACCAGAGTAACAAGTTTTATGCAAATCAGAAACCAGAAACGAGAAAATCTTGTATCCGCAAGCCATACATGGGCAGCTGGAATAAATGGCTCCATTATCTCAGCATGTGCCATTCTGACTGAGATTTAATTTTTAAATACACTATTCACAACAGCAGAGCCATGCTTACATTCCAGAGGATCTGGGAGGATTGGGGAAATCTCAGATAAGAAACAGGAGGGAGGAGTCCAAGTGGTGTACAAGTCAGGAGTCAGCTGTGAACATTTTTCTGTCTAGCTGTGAGCTAATCCTGTGAAAGGTAGCGTTTAGCCATCACGAGCCGATGTCAGATCGGCGATGGTTCTGGGAGATAAGCGCGTGTTATCTGTTTCTTTACCGTTTCTTGTGGCTGCTGTCTGAAGTGGCGCAGACATGGACACAAAGGCACAGGTCCCGCTCCCTCATGCAAATTATCCTCACTAAGCCCAGAATATAAGAGCCAATCGAAGGGGGTTCAAAACGAGCAATAGTATACTTGATTAGTTTCTTAAGCTGAGTTTTATCAGACTCTCCTTTTCACCCAAGTATAAGGGAAGCATTTAATAGGTTTCTGTGATGTTAATCTGTAGATTCTCAGGATCTCTGTTTCCTGCTTCTGTCTGTTATTTTTGGTCTTTGGCATGAGTTTGTATGTGTTTTTGTGTGTGTGTGTGTCTTGTGCAAATATGTGTTCATATCTTGATCAAACACATATAGCCCACTGGGGATTGAAATATCTGACCGATTTGGCCTTGTCACCATTATGAAAACTGTACACTTGCTTTGTGTAGGTCTGCAGTGCCATACAAAATCAGGATTTCACCGTGATTGAGGACTACTGCGTGGGACTGAAAGCTTTGCTCTACCTGAAGAACATCGAGGACCTGAGGGACTGGGATGGTCAGTCCCCCCCCACTGTTCGCCACCAAAAAGGCAAACCTGTGCCCACTCTGCAAGAGCTGCTGGGGAAGGTAAATGACTAATGGCCATTTTAAAACCCT
The DNA here is from genome assembly GCA_030068335.1 of Chrysichthys cranchii. NCBI lineage: Eukaryota > Metazoa > Chordata > Actinopteri > Siluriformes > Claroteidae > Chrysichthys > Chrysichthys cranchii. Next base: position 12,144,000 of record JAQMCW010000032.1, on the reverse strand, counting down.
CTGCTCGCACCTATTATCCCCGCTCTAGCCTTTACACCTGTTTTACCATTCTCTCTGCATTATTCTCTTTTATTATAGGCCTTTGACTGGCCATTAGTAGTAACACCAGTAATTCCAGAGCAGACAGTCTAGGTACTCATTAATGCAGCATTGGCATTATAGTTGTGGACTTGCATCTATCCATTTATGTTACTTTGTTATTACAGGGCAGAAATTCGCATAATTGCAGTGCTGTCCAGAGCACAAAGTGACCACTTCCATGGTAAAGATATTTTATTTAGCAGAGAGGAGTTAGGGAATTGATGGAGAGCAGAGGTCAGTTTTTATGGTGCTGTATTACAGTACATCTGCGGGGGGAAAAAAGAAGGAAGCCTTTCAAGGAAAATTACCATAATCTTAAACTAATGAAGCACAGGTCACAGCTTGTCAGCTAATAAAAGCAATAATAGCAGTGAAGAACCACAAATGTCAAGAGCTATTGGGAAGGGGCGCAGTTTGCTATGAGATCTAATCTAAAATCTGCAATACAAAAAAAAAAAAAGTTTTCTTTGAGTTGCAGGAAAAATAATTGGTTTACTTTTAAGGATGCAAGTGCCCCCTCTCCTTTTTTCTCTTTTAACTCAACATTTACATAACAATAGCTTCACAATAAGTGAGCATCTGAAAATGAGATCGGACAAAAGCACCCTTTCTGCACATCCGTTGGTTTGTATTTTGCATGTTCATTCTACCTTAGGTAATCTGCCTTATTATTTGCCGACCAAGAAATACTAGGCAACATGTAAATGAGGGAGACTTCAGTAAACTCTTTTGAAAGCAGAGCATTAGAGGCCTTTATCAGATCACAGCATTCCTGCTAATATACCAGCGCAGGGACAGCTTTGATGCCTGCATGCTTTCAAATGCACCAGTAGCGCCTTCACAGTCTCTGACGGCAGGACATCTCGCCAAGGCGACATGCAATAGTTTAAATGCTAATGCCAGACGAGTGGCAGAGAATGAGGAAATAAATGAGCAGGAAGCAGGCAATATCAGAGGAGTGATAAGTTAAAGTCATTTTCATGCCAAATGGGACATTTTTGCCAGAGTCGTTGGCATGCTGACAACAATAGCGATGTGGCACTGTGTGAGCAGAGGGAGTGGAGTTTCAGATTGAGGCAGCTTGTAGAAACATCAGCACAGACACAGCTTCAGGCAGCAGAAGACTGGATCCACTCATATGCTTGAGAGTGCAGGGATACACAGGAGGGCAAAGCTACTCAAACTCTCACAGGGTCACTGTGAGGATCATGCCATAGGCAAACTTTGTGTGTGTGAGCTATGCTAGTAACACATTCCCAGTAACTTGTGTTCCTATCACACTACAATAAAAACCACTGCTATTATAGACTCCAGAGCCACCGACCTGCCACCAGGGGTCATGTCATTGGCCTTTCAGATGCCATTTTTCATTATTCCAGTTGCTTCTCTTTTTTGTGAGACACACACTTGAGGTTGTCTTTAAGTCCAGATTATATAGAGAAGATGTGAAATAGGCTGAGGGGCTTGAGATATTGCCTGTCAGCTCCTGTCCTCTGTCAGGCCCTGCTGAAGCCCTGACTGTGGTTGTGATTGACAGCTCACCTGTGTGAAAGTTTGAAGGGACCGTGAGAGGAAAGTATCTGCACAGACACACTTCATCTACAGCACCAGACAGGAAAGACAAAAAAATTGACTGTGTCAAACAAAAGCTGGAAGTTGAGAGGGAGGGAAGGACATTTCCACTTTAAGTGCACATGGTGGAGGAGTGGAGCTGGAGAATAAGTGAGCCGGCAAGAGAATATGAGGTAGGCTAGCAGGAAAAGGCAGTCTGATAGCTCTATAACTCAAGCTATGAAACGAGAGAGAGCGAGAGGCTGAGTGCATGTCACTGTCATGGCAATTCACAGGAATGGCAGATGATAAAGGGGAGCCTAAAGCAGAGCTCAGCTAAAGACATATTTTCTCTCTCTTTGTTTAATGTAGGCAGTCAGAGTGCTGTCTCAAGCGGGCAGACTCTGTGGCGAACGTTGCTAGCTCAAGGGATGAGCAGACTATCTTTGATGCCTAAGTGAGCTATTCCATTTGGGGTTTTCACACACAGTGGGCCAGCAGTAATGCGGCATGTCCAATAAAGAGCACCAGATCTTGAGCTCATTGTACTGCATGTGTAGCAAAGTGGCTCCTGCGAGCACTGTGGGACGAACTATAGGTGTATTCTTGTTCATACATGAGTCGCATGGCTGTCACTCGAGTACTGCTGTCTCCTGAAGATTAGGAGGCTAGAAAAGTAGGTTCCCATTGGCTTAAAAAGAGCACTGCATCTCACCGGTGTGTGGGAACATAGAGGAACCGACATTACCCCAAAGTCCTGCCTGCAACCATACTCCACCCCAGCGCGGCTGTCCAAACGCTCCAAAAACAGGATGGGAGAATGGGCAGCCAGCAGGTGGGGGCATGGAGGCTCCTTAATAGCAGTTTGGCTGACTGTGTGGTGCCATGCTGCCTGGCAGGCATGTGGTGGTAATGAAGCCTTCAGCCAGACTGCTTTCCCCGCCTCAGTCAGCAGCCACAGCTTGGCCCTCATGCTTTGTTAGGAATGGAGTAGCTGGAGCAGATGGAGTGTGTGTGTGTGTGTGTGTGTGTGTGTGTGTGTGTGTGTGTGTGTGTGTGTGTGTGTGTGTGTGTG
>JAQMCW010000032.1:12106268-12122592 GCA_030068335.1 Chrysichthys cranchii | reverse complement strand
ACATAGATGACATATCAAATGTTTAAACTGAGAAAATGTATCATTTAAAGAGAAAAATTAGGTGATTTTAAATTTCAAATTTCACACACACACACACACACACACACACACACACACACACACACACACACAGACTCATTACGTTTTTCTATGTGGACGCCACCTGATGCTTCAAACCTATTAATGTGCTATTTATTTTTCATTTCAGATTACAGTGTAGTAATTGTTTATAGTAGCTAGCCATGCCATGATCACCAGAAGCAAAAGAGTTGCGTGATTTTCAAAGAGGGCATGTTGTGGGTCAGTCTGAGGGTGGACTTAGCCAGCGTATGATTTGTACAAAACCTTGGAATTCCTCTTACCACAGTCAGAGTGATTGTACAATTCAAAAGCAAAGGAAAGGAATCAAGGGTATCCCGGCCTGACCGGTGTCTTCAGACTGTCAAGAGTATTGTTGAAAAAAATCCCCGTTGTAAGGTCACTGAAATTGCAGAGTGAGTTCAACTCCAAGTGAGTCGCAGTACATCTGTGAGGTATCTCCATCAACTTGGCTACTATGGCAGAGCAGCTAGAAAACAAATTTCCAAAATAATGGTGTCTATTTACTTTAGAGATGCCCGTGTATCTATTTTTTTTTAATAATTTCTTCGATAATAGTTTATTTAATGTATTTTTCTTTATTTTTAAATGTAATTTAATTTAATTTTATGTTATTTTATTCATCAAAATGCTTCACAGAAGAGGTTTACAATCAGATACCAGAACGTAAAACATATATTTTTATTGTTTTAAAACACTGATATTCTGGCAAGTGTTTATTTCACTAATTCTAAATATTATTTGACCACAATGTTTTTGCCACAGGTTTCATTTAAATTTCACTTTCCCTTTGCTCAGTTGCCAGAAACAGCTGAGTGGAAAGAGGATTTCAGTGACAGCCACATGTTCAGCTGCTTAATTCTGCCAGTCTGCCACTGGGCCCTGTTCGGAATCCTGCCCAGTGCCACCGGGCCTCATAAGAACTGGCATCAGCCTTCCCTGTCAAACATTTGGCAGGGCTACAGCATCATGCATCATTAAAACCTTCTGGAATTTTCCCTAGTTTAGCCAAGATTTTTTTTTTTTGGAGAAAGTGACAGCCAAGAGAGGTTATATGGGTATGTATGGAGTGCGCAGTAGAGAGGCATGCTACACGTCCCTCCTGCCGAACCTCAGGGAAGTCCTTCCGTTGAATTGGAGGAGGAAAAAAACAGCAAAATAAATAATAAAAAAAAAGGCCCTGAATTGTTTTCAGGAGATGGTCGGTAGGTGTTTTAGCCACTAATGCTTCGGTTTGTCCTAAAAGCTATCAATAAATGGTTGTGTAAAGCTCACTTCTGCCTGCTCTAGCGAGGCAGCGCAGGCCTGCGGGGTGAAAAGCTCTGCCTTTTAGAGTGCAGCAGAAAGCAGATGTTCCCAAAGTGGTCCCTGGACTGACACAGTGATAAATGCTAATGGAAGTGATTACCTCAGAAAGCAAATGGACCTCTCCGCCACAGAGAATTGGCAGGGCCAGGCACAAGCCCACGGGGGCACCAATAGGGATGGTGGGGGGGGAGACCAGAATTGGACCCTGTTGTTCACCTCAGGTGCAGTTGGCAAACAGCTCTCTAAATACTCACTCAACAACAGCAAGAGCTTAAATATAAGTGAGAGGCTTAAGGCTGGAAGAGGCAGAGATTCTTGGTAAACCTGAGAAACGAAGGGGGAATTAAGGTTACTTAACAAAGGAATATTCTATTATCATGAAAAAAGATGCTTTGGGTCCTACAATGCTATTATATTTTCTTCCATATAAATTGAAAACATGTTTTTGCTAACTTGACATTATACAGAATCTGTAGTTTTGATATTACAGAACATAGAAGAAGCTTGATTATGGTTAACCCAGAAAACACATAACCTTGTCTCCTCTCTAAGGACTGTCAAGTGATACTGTTAGATTTAGCAAAGTCCTGAACGGGTAAGGACAATAATACCAAGCTCCATGATCAGAAAATCAGTCACATGTTGGCTAGAAAGTATGAGATCGATCGATCTATCTATCTATCCATCTGTCTGTCTATCTATACACACACAGAACCAGGCTTTTACACGGAAAAAGGATTTCCCTACACTGAGAAAAGAAACATGAGCCCAAATTCCTCAGAAAAGCTGTACGACAAGCAGTGTGCCATCACAGACCCCAACCACGCCTGTCAAGAGAAGAGACGTAATGTTGTGTGGAATGATATACAGGCAACCGGAGAAAGCTTCCACTGTGCATTCAATGACCCTGAGAAAGCGGAACCAGGAGGAAGAAGCAAGACTTCTGGTTATCCAGCCTCACCCCATCCCCACCACATTACTGTGTACTGAGCGAGAGGAAGAGATTCTCCATGCTGAGAAATGTATCTTCTCTCTGTAGGGGATGAAAAATACCCCAGGGATTATCCTCCCTGCCTGATACTCAAACAGCCTCTGAGCCCAAAGTCACTTAGCTGGGAGCTCCTGGGGTAGAGGACTACCACAGATCTCCTCAGCGCACATTACAAACTACACACTCTCACTCACTCACTCACTCACTCACTCACTCACTCATACATCACTCTCAGTGATGAAACACAGTTACTCAAGGGTTTATATATTAAGATCTAGTAGCTACAGTGTCATGCTGGAGATGAAAATCTTAGTGGATGTTGCGGTTTCACAGATGACTGCAGTGGCTGACAGTTATTTTTTATTGTGCAAAATATAGTAGACTGCAGATCTTTGCATAAAATTTGGGACTTAAATGTTCATGTTCTGCATTAGTGTAGAGTCTGAAAGTTACCGAGAAATACATCTGTTTGAAAGTTTCAGATGTGCCCAGCTGCTCGAGACATCCTACCTGCTGATTTCCTTATAAAACTACACAGCGTATTTACGAGAACCAGTTCCGTTTCCCGTAATCCCTGGTCACACCACACAGTGCTTTTGAAGAGTGCTATTAACTCCTCTTGGTAGTGTTTTTATTTTTGAAAGCCTCTTCATTGTACAGATTTATTTTCTTTGCACACTACTGTGCATCTCATGGCAGATATTTCACACAGTACTAATGAACTATCAGTTGTTGTCTGCTCGACACATCTCACTGATGTGCTCTTTACCAGGCTAGACGTTTCCTTCAGTTACCACGCCACTCTCCTCTAGTGTATTTATTTCCACTGACAAGCACCGCAGGGACCTGAGCTGTTCTCAGATGTGCCTTCACTAAATATCTTCTAATTTTAACAGACATGCGCGTCAGCTAAATTAATCAGCTAATTAAAGAATACCAATTATACCTTTTGTGACGTTTATTTGTGGTGTGTATCCACGCAGGATGTTTTGACTGAAAGGAACTCTGGAACTTTCCTATATTTTTAACATTGAATATTTACCATAGATATTTAATCTAGATGAAATTCACCCAGTGAACGGTCCCTTTGTACATATTAAGTGAGTTGATGCAATCAGTGGTACTCTGTGAAAGAACCTCTGTGTGATGCTAAACGCACTTTATGTAGACTGGGAGCTTTATTAAGGCCAATTTTCACTGCACCCATTTCAGAAACATTTCACTTGCATGGATAAAAGAATGGTAAAATCACACAATCACGCTTTCTATACGCAGCTATCTCGTTTTTCAGCGTAATCTATAAAGATATTGTGATTGTGCAATCTGTGGGTTCATAGGAACACGTTTGCAGATGCGCTTGTATAACGAAAGGGAAAAGATGAATAGGCTATTAACACTCCCACTGTCTGTCAGGTTTTTGTTTTTTTTTAAACTGATGTGCGTTTTAGGTACTTCAGATGTCTCAGTCTTCCATGTTTCGTTGACACGGTTATTCATTTAGACATTAGTCTTCTTAAAAGATCGAATAATAATATGCATGCTCTTGTGGTGGTGTTATGTGACCAATGGGTGCCGTGTGGATTTGTGGAGTCATATTTGGGACTTTAATAGTGACAAAAAAGTTACGTTGCAAAAAATGCAAAACAAAACAAGCAACAGTAACTTGCAAGGCATTGGGGGTGGGATAAAATGGAGGGGTAGAATCAGAGGTCCTATGTCTCCAGTTCTAAACACAAACAAAACAGAAGAACAAATGGTAACGCAAGGACCTTTTTTGGCAACTTGCTGAAGCATTGCCATTGTGAATTTACTTTTGTCTCGATGAAATTCACAGATTTTGCTGGACCTCATAATTCAGCCTAAAAGGGGACTTTATGAAATCATCAGCTAAAAAAAAAAAAAAAAAAGAAAAGGAAAAAGAAAAAAATAGAAAGAAAGAAAAGGAAAAAACCAAACACAAACAAACAGGGGAAAGCGTTGCAAGATTTGATCAAACCTGCAAATCCATTTCAGGCTAAAGCTTTTTTGTCCTCACCACATCAGGACACTCTGTGCTGGAAGAGGGATATGAAGCCTGCTTTTGCTCTGTAATGTGTCCTTGGGGGAGATTAGATCACTAATGGTGAGTTCACCTCACGCACTGATGTCATTCCCAACGACAGCACGGTCCTTGGAGAGAAGCTAGGCCATCGGTCGTATCTCATTGTGCCAATAATTTGCTCATTAAATCAATCACTTTGTTAAAATCACGTACATAATCACCAATTACCCAGTGCTGGAGACGTGCCTCCTTCTCACCTTTTGAATTCACCACATCTACATTTCACAAACCAGAGAACGCTGGCATTCTGTATGGAAACCTATAGCGTGTCTCACCATGGGTGTACATTTTGCAGATGAAAAAAGAGACGGACAGCAACACAGATCATTTCCAGCAGTTAAAAATGAATCAAGTGTACCCCCAAATGATGCAATTTCATACTACAGTGGAGACTATGGCGGAATAGGAAAAAAAGATGCCGGCGTCTCAAGTAAACACTGACAGATGGCAAGTCTGCACTCTGGTTTGGTGCGGAAGATGTAAGAACAGCAGAGACGATGTTGTGCTAAAATCCTCATTTATGTGGTCTCACCGGAGCACTGTAGGGCTGTATAAAACCATGTCTCGTACAAAGGCTCGCTTTCACCTGCAGAGAGCAGAACTTGAACATTCTGGAAATGTGTGTCTCTGAAGTGAAACGAAAGACGGAAAAGTAGAACCACAACTCGGAGAAGGTACCCAGCTGACCTTTTGCAGAAATCACAGTTGCACTGGTTACGATACTGTAGAGGAGCTCGAGTGCTGGGTAATGTGAGCTCTCGATGATTTCTCACAAGTAATAACATGCAGTTAAGCGCATCTAGTTTACGCTTTTGCTCTGTGACTGAACTAATCCCAGCTCCAGGAGTCCAACTGTGCAAGAGAAACTGAGAAGAAAAAGGGGGTTTAAAAATTAAGCATTAGTTATGTTTGGAGGCAGGACAGGACAACTAAGCAGCCATTAAACTTCCCTCCGCTCTGTTTTTGTTTTTCTAATATCACTATTCAAATTGTACAACCTTAGATCGTGCCTAACATACTTTAAAATATCAAAACAGCTTGCGGAACTTTCCATACGCAACACACTGCGGCGTTTCTCCAGCTCGTGTATCCGTGACAGGTCGACTGTTCAAGCTTATTTTCTCTTAATTTTCACTCTGCTGCTGCTGCAATCAATTAGCGTCTATTAATCTATAAGCCAACTTCATACGCCACATTCCCTCCCCCGGCTTTCACTCTCCCACATGACAGGAAAGTGATGCCTTGGGCAGCATGAGAGACAGAACGTCACATCTGCTAGAAGTCCGTGTTCGTGCACAAACACCTCAACATGAGATGAAATTATCCATGTCAGAGACATCACAATATGTGACAAGCAGCTAGAGGGGAACTTGAAGAATGAACACAAGCCCCGATATTGACATTATTCAGGGAAAGCCCTGAGGCAAAATATTCACTGAGAAGCAGTGCAATAAGCCTCATGTTGCTTCCCATAGCTCAGCCCATGAGGGAACTATCGGCATAATTGAAATAAATAAACTCAGCAGGGGGAAAAAAAAAAAAAAAAGAAACCTAATAGTTTTCACCACAGCCTAACCAGGTTAACTCCTCCTGTAAAAATAACCCACTTCTCACTCCTCTACCTTCACATAAATTATTTAAATAAGTGTAGGAAGAGTCATTTGCATATAGATAAAAGTCAGTTTAATATTGTAAATTACCTTTTTATGCGGCAATCTAGAGGATTTTGCTTTAATCTCTGAATAAACGTGTCGTTTTGTGGTTCTTCATGAACCTGCAGAGGGGCGTGCAGGGGAGGTGAGCCGCTCCGTGTGCATGCGTACGTGCGTGTGATGGGTGGTAATGGGGTCTGGGAGGGGTTCAGGGAAGGGATGAAGATATCACAGAGAAAGGTTTTCCATTCATCCTGCACCTCCCCTGTAATTAATAGATTATTTACGCATGCACACTCCTGTCATTCTCTCCCTGGGCATCTCATTAGTGCTCTGACCTCTCTGCCCAGAACCAGAGCTGCTTCCATGACCACGGCAAGACTGCCAACAGCTCACTGGTGGAGAGAGGGAAGGGACGGTCTGATGGAGGAGGAAGGGAAGGTAGGAGAGGATGAACTTGCTGTTCCTAGCTGCTGGGGCCTGCTTTCAGTATTAGCATGTGCAGCATCGCCCCCTCCCTACATGGTACGGAGAGGTGAGAACGGCTAGCCCACCGAGAGAAAGAAGCTTCTTGATTATTCAGTCAGATTTTATCTACACAAAAAGAGAAGGACAAATGGAAGACTTTCATCTGCTTGTAGCACCTGAGAGGCGAGTCATCCAGCCAGGACTTACAATAAGTCCCGCCGATTGTTGCATGGATGTTCACGATGGCGCTTATGGAAAATGCTTTGCGGCTCAGGAGCCGCAGGCTGATACCCATGCTTGCGTTGGATACTGATAGAAAATAGAGCAATTACAACAAGTGTCTATTAAATGTATTTCTGGATGTCTTAAAGGGTCCTCTGATAACATCCTGGACATAGTATTCATTTATGACAAACATACCCCATTGCCCTATTAAACTGGCCTTCACGCATATTTAGCCAAGCTACTCTTTCCGATCATGCCTGTGTCAAGAGTCCTAAATGGAAGTTAAAATGAAAAAGAAGCACAAATGACCAGGCAAACCGAGAAGCATTCAATAAGCTTGATGCATCTCGTCATGCGTGAAGTCATTACGTTGTGTAAAAGCACGGAAACCCAGGCCGTTCTTTTCACAAGTGAGATGGTCTCACACTGCGTGCTAATACTTTGCTCGATCGATGTAGCAAGGAAAGCATTTCTGGAAAGCTCGCTTTGCCTGCGTAATCTCATCTGCAATCCTCCAATTCCCACTGACTCTACGAGCCTTGCTCCAGGGCGAGTGCGAAGGCGAGCAGAAGCCACAGCTCGTGTTTCTCAGCCCCCACCCTACCACTGTGGTGACAGCAATCACCATGACAATACCAAAACACACTGCCACGCTGGGCCAAGTGCAGGACGAGCTCAGTGTGAAGCAGCCTCAGCATAAAGAGACGCGAGGACGGCCGCTCTAAAAGGAAAGCAGTCCAAATCAATAGTGCCATTATCAGGGAGCCTGAGCCGAATTAGATGTCACGGCACCCAGGGCCAAAAGAGGAAGGGAGGCGAGGGGAGACGTACACAATGATTATACAAGACTGCACAGTGCAATCGGAGCACTTGGCCCTTTAAGAGACACAAGGGTGCATGGTAGCAGCTGGATTTCAATCTGTCAGACTACGTACTAGTATCCTAAATAATATGCACCAGAGCTGGAGTACAAAAAGGGGTTCTTAATGGTTAAAGCCACCTAAAGCACTACTGCTGTGATTTTTTTTTCTTTTCTACATACAACGCGAGAGCCCCAAAAGGGACAAACTGAAAGACTCTAGAGGGGAAATTTTTCCTGTACTATATAGATGCTCTTTATATGGTAGTACAAGATTGGGTAGATGACCTAACAAATACCTGTACAAGCTGATATTTATTCAATTATGCCAGATGCATTTTGTTGCGCATGAAAGTACCAATAGTAGTCAAAGCCCATGCTTTTCTCAAGTGAGGAAGTTTATTTGGGGCTTATGAAGTTTAGAACAAGACCTTAGAGGTATTCTTATAGTTCAGGCAAGCAAATAATCATCACTCACCCAGACTCTGAGCTTTTCCATCAGCAGGTCTTTTTTTCTCTCTTTAATTTAGCTTTGGAAAACTTTAAAACAATGGGTACTGTGAGGTACAGCACACTCTTCCTATACCATAGATGGATGCTGATGTCTGGGGAGCATGATTCATGGTCCTGACGAGCGATTGATTTGTGTAAGCCTAGGCCCAGATTTTATTGTTTGTTTCACTTGTGTTTTAAAAAAAAAAAAAGTTAAATTGAGAATATATTTTTAGACTTAGTGTGTGTGAATTAAAAGCATCATGCGGCAGTGTGATTAACTGCAGCATCCAAAAGCAAATCAGAGCAGTGGCTCAAATGCTCAGCACTGCACACATGTCTAAAGTGAGACTTTTATCATTACTTCTAATTGTGTTGTTCTGTGACCTCCAACAGCTTTCTACCTTTACATTTGTGTCATACATAGGTTTGTCAAGGTGAGCACGATTCCAACAGAGAATTGCCCTTTATTTCCAACTACGCTCACGCCTCTGGTTAAAAATTCAGCAATGAATGTGCTCGTGTACATTTTAAGTAACAATTAAAAGAATCCTTTCCTTCACTGAGGAGAGAATGTCAGTAAAGGCAGAGTGGAGACAGAAAGACAGGAGAGAGGGAGAGAGACAGAGCGAATACAGAGCTACAGAAGTATTTATTGAGCATGCTACAGCGGTAAAAGCAGAGTACAGGAACAAGAGGAGATAGAGCAGCAAAAAACAAACCACAAAACACAAAACCAAGACAATCCTTCCCACCGGGGTTTAAAAAAACAATCTTTTAATTGTCCCACATCCAAACTGCACTTTAATGTTTCTAAAGATGTGTTTTAAAAAAAAAAAGAAGAAGTAAAAGGAAAAAAAAAGGAAACTATACATCATTTCTTAACCATCATCTTTAAAAATGTACAGTCCACTCATGTGAGAAATACAACCACAGAGCTTGGGCAGCGGACGGGTTGTATCTCTTGCTAACCGTTCCATTTTTTCATGACGGATAAATATCAGCATGATTGTGGGATTTGCTTCCGGGAAGTACAAAACAGGGAACGTTCTAAAAATCTGAATGCTCAGTAAATTAAGACTAAAGGCACAAACTTTGGTCCCACCAGGTTGTCCCTATTCTACAGACTGCTCATATCAAACTTCAGGCTCATGTTTGTTAGCTTTAAAATTCATGCAACAGCTGTTCTCTAAACAAAGATTCTCAAAAGTGATCTAGGCATGCAGAGAAAATGGATGAACTTCCAAAAAAAAAAAAAAAAAAAAAAAATGCATCAACATGGTCAGTGCCTACTATGCACAAATTAAATGTGGCATATTGTATGGTAACCTTTTGAAAATCACTTGGATACAAGCTAGCACTCAAACTTACGGTGACCAGTAAGCACTAGAATAGTCCGTTATATACACGCCACTGGATCTTTCAATGAGATCCACAGTCCGAGCTAATCAATTAAGCAAAACAAGACAAATGATCAAAAAAGCAAACACGTGGATTGAGCTTGGAGAGGCAAGATTTCACACACTGTACAGTTCACACAAGGGGGTGCAGGGGAAAAAAAAACCAAACAAACAAACAAACAAAAAACAAAAAAAACAAAAAAAAAAAACCATTAACACCTTCACAACAAAGAAGCCTATATGGCGGACCTCTTGCATTTAAGAAAATTTATGGATGTGAAAACGTTTGATAGTTTGTTGAGTAAGGCACATTCTTTGTCAACTAATCAGGATAAAGAGGAATACGACCTCCTGTAATGAAGTACTGGTGGGAGGTAATACAAAGGGGACTGCTAACCAGGCAAAGCATTCTTTTCCCAGATAAATCTGGCATCTTTTTTTCATTCATTTTCATAAGGAATGACTGGTAAAAGAAGAGAAAAAAAAAAGAAAAGAAAAAAAAAAAGTGTCAAAATGTGGTCCCCAGTGTACCAAAACAGTCAACAGGTAACATTAGAAAACATTAATCATGTCTCAGCTTCTTTTAAATTGTCGATTTGGAGAATGAGACCCTCAAATGGTGATTGTTACCCATGTTGTAGTTGTGTAGGTCAATCAAACACTGGATCGACTCTTCAACTGTAGATAATTGAATTAGAGCCATCTTGCGATCTCTGTGCATTTAAGAAAAAAAAAAAAAAAAAAAAAAAAAAAAAAAAAAAAGAGGGGCACATGGTTAGTAACAGCCAAAAACCTAAGAACAAATTCCCAGAGAAGCTTTAGATAAAGAGCTGTTTTTACTACATGCACAAACAGAACTTACTGGAAAAATTTGAAAGCTTTCACAGTGCCCCCGGAGTTAGTGAACAGTACTCTGAGATCATCTTCAGTTATGTCTTGCCTGTAAAATGGACAAGACAACAGGTAAGCACTTTTCAAAATCAGAAGTATGACTGACAGGAGTCAAGCGAGACAGCTGCACTCACGGGATGTTTGACAAATGCAGGGTGGCAGAGGGAGGGAAGATGTTCTGGAAGTTTTTGGAGCCAGGCTTCTTAAAACGATGTAGAGGGGAGTTGGTGAAATCCTTGGTCAGGCCTTGATCGTCCAAGCCGTCCCTGGGTAACTGAACCGTCTGATGCTTGGACAAGGTCACGCGGATGATTTTCGAGTACATCTTCTGACCGTTAAGATGGCTCATTGCTAGAGACATACAGGACAAACATGACACAAGCTCGCCAATTTAAATATGCAATAAGACAACACCACTGGGGGGCGAGAAAAAACAATTATGACCCATTTAGACAGTTATACTACTTTTACATAGCATCTACAAGTACCAAATAAAAGGTACAGATGTTAAAGCCACATGGCCTTTATCTGCTATACTGATTGCAGCCAATAAATTTGGCAGATGTTCAGTAATTCTACATGCGTCATTCTCTGCAAATGCAACCTGAGCGTTTACAAGTACACCACGTTTTTCATTTTCACCAGGTGCTACTCGTGTTACATGCATATAGGATTCATTCACTGCTTGAGTAAAGAGGCTAAAACGTGCCAATATCAGTATTTATACACTAGCATGAACATGCATTACCACTTTGTTAGCCAAAGGAGATTTGCATTCTCAAACCAAGTGGCAGATTTAACAAGGTACAACTTTTAACCAGCGCCAGAGAGCACTGCATCCGTCTCAAAAAAGCAGAGCACTGCCGCTGATGGAAAAATGGCAATTACACCATGTTAAAGATGCGTTTCACCTCTCAACAGTTAACCAAATATCTGTTCATTAACTCTTATTGATGCTCGATATGTGACTTGAGTTAAAACACAGTTGTATAAGTGATCCAAACTACATAAGGGATTACTGCAACTTATGGGCTCAAAACAGCTTTACCCAAAACTTTGCCGTCAGTAATAAATGCTAGACATCATACAAGGTGAACCTGATGTTAAAGGAATCACGGTTTCAGATTGTACAAACCCCAATGTACTCCTTTTAAAATGACTGGTCTTGCAGGAATTGCACATTACCTTAAATACATTACTGCAATTTTAGCTTAACAATAAAGCTTACAGGTTCCTTTAAAACATTTTTTTTTTTTTTTTTAAATACTGGTCATATAACCTACCGGTTTCATGCCATATAATGGACCAAAAGTTCAAGCTGTCCCTTTTTCCTACTGAGAAGTCATTAAACAATCATTAAACAACTTTGTGAAACATTAAGGATGATCGCTTCCTTTAATAACTGCATTTTAAGCAGCAACCTACAGTAACCTATTTCCATACATCTCTGAGCAGACTTGGAGCCTACAGCAACGGGGGGAAAAAAAAACCCCAAGCATTAAAATATGAGAAAATCAGTGATCTTGACAGTTTTGGCAAATTATTTCCGTTCCCATTTTTAACTGTAGCCCTAGCGGGGGGGAACAAATCAAGAAATTGATCTTACCAAGTTGGGCCTGGTTCATATCGGCCATCTGTATCAGTGCACTATCTTTTTTGTTGTAGAGGATCTTCACACGCTGCACATCACCATACACCCCTGGATTATAGCAAGAAGCAGCAAGAGAAGCAGGAGGAGTAGGATGGAGAGGGAGGAACAGTTAGCCTTTAACAGGGTGAAACTTAGAGTGGAGAGCTAGATTCATCATAAAGCGAGACAGAACACTTTCCTAATGAAGAAAACTAATCACAGCTTAAACAGAAGCAAGAGATTCAGAGATTCCCTCAAATAAAAAGACATTTAAATATAAGCTTTGTGATGATAGTACATGCAGAAACATGCATGCCTTAAAGAAAATCAAAAAGCACTTCAAGGTACAGAGACAGAGAGAAAAATAACTCAAAACTAACAGTAAAAGGCAACAAAGGTTATTAAATAAATTAAATAAAAAGACTGAATAAAATATGGGGGAATAACAAATAAATAAAAAAAACCAAACAACTGAAAAACAACAAAAATAAACGTAGAGTGCCAACAAGAACATACCGAAGAGGGTAAACAGACTTTGGGGCGTAACCATCTTTAGAAGGAGAGAAGAGCAAGCAGCGTGAGACAGGTAGAGAGAAGAGTCGAGGAAGAGCGAAGATGAACAGATCATCCATAACGGAGGGTGGTTTCCCGCAGAATGGTGAGGTGGTCATGGATCATGGGTCAAGGCAGTTAATTTGGGGGCAATTTCATCCGAGGAACACATTTGTTCAAGCACAGAGCATGAACAGTGAGGTGTGTCAGGGTGGGGCAGAATTGAGAGAGGCAGATAGGAAAGAGGAGGGAGGGATTTAAAGAGATAGAGAGGGGAGAGAGAGAGAGAGAGAGAGAGAGAGGAGAAAATGGGGGAATGATTGGGAAGGGGTAGAAAGGAGACAAATGCAGAATAAAAAATAAAAAAAAGTGGGGGACAAAAAATATACAATACAGGTCAGTACACAGGAAATGCAGGAGTTTGGTCAGAAAATGGTTGCTTTTATGCAATTACAGAATATACAAGCAAATAATTGTGCCAATGTAAGTTACCCAGCATTAGGGTAGGATACATTACTTGAAATAAAAAAGAAAAGAAAAGAAAAAGAAATAAAAAAAAAAAAAAAGCAACAAATATCATCATGGAGGGAAAAAGCATGCAACAGACTTTAATGTAGGAGAGGCTTAAAAAAGGTGGATTTGGAATGCAAGTAAATTGCTCATCATGCACTTGGAATATGGCCAAATTCCCCATAACTGCCATGCTGGTATAGACTAGAAAAACCACCATTGAGTTATGGCATGAACAGAGAAAGCCATGGCTGACCTGGCAAACACACTTGGTCATTACGAAGAAAATTCCACATTAAAACTTGGAAGATTTTTATGAAGACACGTTAATTACCACTTTCATATTTTCTACAAGTTTTCAGGTTCCAAAGTGAGAAAGGGCCAGAAGTGAAACGAACTTAGACAGAATGGTAACATTTAACCAGTTTCATAAAAGCAGACAGACAGAGAGAGAGAGAAAGAAAGAAAGAGTTAGAGACAAATGACTCATTTTGAGAAACAGCACAATTTAAGGATTAGGCAGGGCCATGAATAACTTCTGGAAGAAAAGTAACTTTCAGAAAAGACCAAAGACAGGCAGACACATGCAAGCAGAAATGTGTCAGCTTAAATGTTTAAGAAAATATGCAAAAGTTTGGTTTTTGAAATATTGCCAATTAGCGAAATCAAAATGACTTCGGCACAATGATTTGGTTATTTTAACCTATTGGTAAAACTAGAGCTGAACTGTAAAGAAGTGTAAAAGCTAATGTCCCATGAAGAATCCAACCAAACAGATGCAGTTCCAACCAGCCTTACTGCATTTGCTTCATCCATAGTGCATTATACTGATCAAACATGGAGACACAGAACAATGGCATGACCAAAAAGCAATGTAAAGCTATGTAGATTGAATGGTAATGGAGGCTACACAGAACGAGAGGCTTAGGAAAGCACTGACCTCATCATTGAGATTGCTAACCAGGAGCACCCCGTTACCCGAGTGTCCGGACAGAGCCACTCGACCTGCTGCCGCCGCCGCCGCCGCCGCCGCACTCAGAGGACTCAGCGCACCTGCAGTTACACAAAGAGCTCAGAAGCGTACAGCCAACAGCAGCACAGCTACATCACAGCTGTTTTACAAAAAATGCAAAAAGGCACATTGTACAAACCATTATTCAATCACCAAAATGAAGTAAGCATGATTTATCTTAAACACATTTTATAAAAGAGATCACATTTTTAACTGGTGTATTTGGATAGTAAGGAGTGTTACGAACAGATCTCTAGAAAGATGCTCTAAAAAGAAAAACACACAAGTCACATTTAATTAAATGAATTGGTTTACTAGACATCATTCACAACTTGGATTCTGCCTAATTTGTGAACAGGGAAAGTCTCTCTCTTAACAGTCATAATCACGGTATTTGGAGACTTTAAGGTGACCATTTGAAATGATATTCATGGCTCTAACAGGCTGGGCAAATCAATTACAGAAGACAATACTAATTAAATAATACTAGTACTTAGTACTACTAAAGTGGTAAGGAAACTGTAAAAGATTTGACTCTATAAAGGTGCTCGCGTTGTTTATTTCACCACAGCGGAAACCTTTACACTCAAGGTTTAAACACATGCTGTGTATATTGCTCATTAACTAAGAACAAGACTTTGGCCTCTGTAATTATCTAATCATGCCAGGTTTCAAACAAAACATTAGCAGCAGACCTGATCATAAAATTGTACTCAAATCAGGCTACAAAATGGAAATGATTTTATTGGGTTTCACAAGAAATAACACTAAAGTCACACTGCTGGCATAAATAGCAATTAAACATGCCACCTATAGTTTTTCCTTTGGCACTGAATTTCATTTGATGTTAAATGTGTCTCAAGGAGTTTTACTTCACACTCAAAACCAAGCCGTACTTCCAGGTTGTGTACTACATTCATGTGAAGAAAGATCTGTAGGCTACAGGTAAAAATCAAAGCAATACAAGATCCCAAAGGACTGACCAGCAGGGGACTGAATGAGACTGGGTCCTCAGTGCCAGCAGAGGTCACAATGAAGCACTCGTGCCCAATATTTATTTCTGTGCAATATGCTGGTAACCGAACATTATGTTTGAAGCTATATATTTTTTTTCTATTTTTTAGAAAATTTACAGGAGCTGCTCTTTATTCAGACATGCCAATTACACTTACATCCTTACGCACAAGACAAAGATTCTGTACAATTCAAACCTCTCCCAACAGAGCAAAACATGCACAATATTACCCAAGCGGACAAAATTCACATCCATATACATTGTTTAACAAAACTTCTTTAAAAAAGAAAAAAAAAACACCAAAAAAACCCCCCACTACTTACAATTGTTTCTACAAATGAAAATAATTTAATATTCAGGGATGAAATATTAAATAATAATAATAATAATAAATCAAAAATAAATAAATAAGCTGAAAAACTGGACAAGTATTTTGGCTCCCTGGAATCCTAATTACCAGGCTAAAGACTGCAGCTAAGGTAATACAACACATTACATCACTTTATACTGTGTTGAGCTACAAGCAATTCTGTGGTACTTGAGGCTAGATGTGTTAGTGGATTGAATGTGATTATTTCCTACATCTGATCCAGGCTTTTCTGCTGATATCGTCTCAGGGTCGCTACTGGACAGGGAATCTGTGCTATGCCTACAGCCAGGTATGCCCTTTATTGTCCTTTCTTCATCACGATCAAGCTTTGAGCAAGGCAGAAGCCCAGTGTACAAGGTAAACCAGGGGTCTTCCATGCTACCGGCAAAAGGCCAGCATAGCTGCAGGTCTTCATACCAGCAAAATACAAGACAACTCTTGATCATTTTAAGACTGGAATCAGGTACGCCATCTGTTAGGTTAGAAGAAAACCTGCAGTAATGTTGGCCCTTTGCAGACAATACAAAGGACCCCTGGGGTAAACGTTCATTACGCAAACGTTCTTGCTGCTATCAATCCTGAAATGTTGCATCTACCGACAATCAAATTAGGGCTGCCACAAACGATTATTTTGATAGTCGACTAGTCACCGATTATTTTTTGCGATTAGTCGGCTAAACATTTTAACGGCGCACCCCACCCCCCAACATTTTAACGGCGCGCACGCACCCCCCCAACAACATTATAAC
>JAQMCW010000032.1:12076824-12091385 GCA_030068335.1 Chrysichthys cranchii | reverse complement strand
TGTGCATAAAATTGTAAAATTTCTCAGTTTAAACATTTATGTTATCTATGTTCTGCTGTGAATAAAATATTGGCTCATGTGATTTGAAAGTCTTTCAGTTTTCATTTTATTCAAATTGAAAGAACGTCCCAACTTTTTTGGAATTCAGGTTGTATATAGACATATAATACATCGAACAAGCTGGCTACAAACAGCAGCTAATTTTAACAATTTCTTATTTTTAAAAAATGCACATTAACTGTAATATTGGAATAATTTGCTATCACTAACATTTTCTGATCAAGTTCATGAGTAGTTTTATCTCACTAGTGTGACAAACAGGAAGCATCCTATGGTCCATGTCATTAATTCATATTATTGCCATGTTACTGTGGTTATGTGCAACTACGAGCCCCAGGTGAAATTATTGTCTGCCTATCTTTTAGGAGCCTGGGATTTTAACTGAAAATGACATTTCCCCAAAAACAGAGATGTTGCTTTCCCGACTACTGTGTCTGAATTAGCTTACGAAATCCCACTGAGCAAAAGGGAAATAAGAAAATTGTTAGCTGGCCACCAAATCTAAACCATTCAAGGCCTGCCATACAGCAGCCAATCTTGTCCTGTCTGAAAGGAAACAAGAGTAAGCTTACATCTAAGCTGTACTTAATTACTTGGAGCTGCCGAATTGTGATAACTTCAAGTCTGTTTTTGACAGGAACACTTAAACCAATTGATGATATGCAGTGTTAAATGATGAATTTATATCACCTTATAACACAGCTCCAGTCTATTATTAGGCCGTTTTAAGCTTCGAGAGTTAAAGGCGGAAAAGGTAGGATTTTTAGAATCAGTTAGGGGGAAAAAACCCAGGTGAAGTAATTAACAAACAAATCATTCTTAATGACCAGGACTTAAAGTAACTGTTCTTGCAGATTTGTTTCTCTATTCTGGTCTCCTGAGCTCTTGTCAATCTAGCAAACATGCTTCCAAACCAGAATAAACACAAAACCTACAGGGGATCCCCCTCATTGCCTACACCAGTAGTTCTTGAACTGAGTCTTGAGGGAGGCTGCACTACACATTGCTGTGTTTTCTTTGTTCATCCAACTCATCAACTAATTATTCATGTCTTCAAAATTCCAGTCAGGCTTTCTAGACCATTTGTAGACAGCCCGAATAACCTTTGCACATTGTACAGTATATGGTTTTGTCAAGCATCCAATATGGCTAAGAATGAGGTGTACAAATGCAGACACAGGGCTCGTGAATGCGAGGTCTCCTATGCTGACAGGTCTCATGAATGATGCAATTCTGCTGTCATTGCTAAGATATTCTGACTAATTCTGACTGGCCGTAAGTGATATCACTCTAATGTAAGGCAGAGCAGACAGATTTTGCTGTGAAGCCCATGACACCACAGGATTTAATATACAAAGATGATGAGTGTATGTCACCTGACTTGTTGCTACTTGTGCTTTCCTGGAGTCAATTCACAGTGATAGCTGAGCTGCTGCCATTCTATGAAATAATGCATATACTATCAGAGTAAGTGACAATAAGAGAACTGACCGCATTCAATCAACAAACTTCAAGAGAAGCTATCCCAGTGCACAACTAGACTGAATATTTCTTCATTTTTCTCTGCAAACATCTGCATTATCAGAGTAATATTAAAATCTTTGACACGTAGATGACCATAAATAGCATTTTACCATAAATGCTGAGCTCAAAAGGGATCTTGCTTTAGTAAGAATAGGTTTGAATAAACCTACAGCACATTGCTGGTGGAATGTTAATTACCCCAGGCTGACAGAAAACAAGTAGTATTTGTATATAATTGCTTACAAAAGCCTATCAGTACAATGCAGACTCACGCGTATTATGCAACGAGGGTCACCCTTTCATTGTTTATGCCTTTGTACTGTGAAACCTGTATAACCGTTCATTTGAACAGCTCAACCTTTAATAAAATGACGGCTGCCATTTTCTTTAATTGCTTAAACAGTATTGCTTCTACTATGATTATAAACCTGCATTGATTTCCAATTTTCTGCATATATATTGCTGCATCCCAGGGGCCATTGAGAACACTGGCCTGCCATTACTGCCCAACAGTGCTGAATTGATGTGTTGATGGTTACGCTACCCACTATAGTTCCAATTTAGTGCTCGATTGAATACATTTATCATGCTGCTGCTTTCTGGTGAGTACAAATTTGTGACAACAAAACCCTGGCTGTGCAGATGGAGACCATTTGATCATATTGCGCAGATGTTTGCTTTACCTTAGAAAGAAGCACAGCATAGCCGATCACACAGAGGCTTTTTCAGTTGTTCGCACCATGATGTTTTGAGGGGAAAACGATGGAAGTGTATTTAGACATAATTTTGAAACACATTATGCTACTGGATGTATTGGAGTCTTACTAGTATCTTTATTTTTTATGTTTTATTTTTTCCGAATTTCTGAAACAATTTCTAGCCTTACTGTGTTCTTTAACACGTTGTTCTATATGATCATAAATATTAATCACTCAGTACTGAACTACTCTACCGACTAAGGGCCCCCGAACATTCAAAGCAGAAATTACAGTATAATGCACTGTAGAGTTACACTGAAAATAAAGCTAGACAGAGGAAATGGGAAATGAAAGAAGGATTAAGCATTTCCCCAGATGGCAGAAATTTGGATTTGTTTTTATTGCAGTTTGCTCTGCTGGTGAGTTTGTTCGATTATTTTGTAGGATGGAATTTTGCATCAATTAAGGTTTATGAATACTGACACATTGGGCATCATTGCAAGGTTATGATCAAATATTCATATGCTGGTGTTGCACAAGAGACTGTGCTGAGCTGAAGGACAACCTCATGGGTGTCTTTCCATGCATGCACATGAGACGTTCATCTGTCTGGGAACCATCACAAATAGCAATGCAGTACTTTTCTGAACACAAACCACTCCATGTAAGATGATGCTTTCATCTTGGGAATGGTTAAAAATATATTTGCATACATGAACTTCTATTTAACATATTAATGTGTATTTTGCTTACATTTTCACTTGAGATTATGAGAGTATTTCTCTTGAAGCTATCTCTATCTTATTGCTGCACTTTCTTTTATCTATAAAGCCTAGACTAGTGATTGTTGGGGCAGGAACAGAAAAATGGAGAAAAATGGAATGGGTCCATTTTTCTAAATTTGATCCAATTTCTATAATTCTCAAAAACCCCTCTTAGGGACCTATTTCAATGTTGGATAGAGCCAAGCCTGAATGCTTATAGAGTAATGTAATCATGTTTCTTCCAAAGTAGCCCACATAATGTTGGCACAGCTGCACCTTCAGTCTGTCTTATGATTATGAAAATGAGATGAAACACAGAGCTTTAAGCTGTCTTCTGTCTAATGTGGCCCATCACCTCCATCGCAGGGAAACAGCGACCGATAGTAAAAGTACTAAATCCAGACTGATGAATTATACTATCTTTGTCTTCCAAAGGTATCTTCTAACAGCCTTCAATGTTGCTTCTTACTCGTGTCACAACTCCGGGTGAAAGATCTTGTAAAGTCTTGTGAATGCAAAATGGGTGTGTCTTTCAGGTGTCCTCAAATACGAGACCCTGGTTGCTAGGACAGTGAACCTGCCCTCAGAAGGGGCAGATAAGTGCAGAACACAGACACCGTAACGTTATCCTGGACGAAGTGACGATGGGTCCTGGTAGAGATTGCAAGGCTAAAAAGGAGATTCATGTAGTAATCTAATGCAACCCAAAGACACAGTGGAGACAGCACAGTGGATTGTGGCTCTGTGAATGTGTGGCAGGCACAACGCAATGAGGAAATTGGATGTGTTCAGGACTGTGAGTGAAGTGTGGCTGAGTGTGAGCAGGCCCAAAGTGTAGCTATTACAGACTGAGATAGAGGAGATGGGGCCAGTGACCTCTTAAAGCCACACTAAACAGAGCAATAAGAACACAGCCCAGGTTACAATAACTCTTGCTTTGGGTAACGGGCGTTTTCAATTCTTACAAACTGAACCCATTGTAGTTGAAAATTTGTATATATACATAATGTACAGTATACATTGTATATACAATATATATACAGTGGTGCTTGAAAGTTTGTGAACCCTTTAGAATTGTCTACATTTCTGCTTAAATATGACCTGAAACATCATCACATTTTCACACAAGTCCTCAAAGTAGATAAAGAGAACCCAGTTAAATAAATGAGACAAAAAATTCATTTGGTCATTTATTAATTGTTTCAATAATAACAATAATACTGAAATTATTATTACAGTAATATTGTTATTATTGTTGTTATTATTATTACATATTATGTATCTTTATTATATCATCTGTACGTTATAGTGTAATGTTAAGATCCGACTTCCACCCGGCCTTAGGGACGGATCTCCGACATAACTTGGGGACTTCCTGTATATAGATATACTGTATATATATGGCTGGTAACTCTATTGACCTTGAGTTTCAGTATAAAAATGAAAAAAAAAAAAATTCTGCTAATATAAAGTCTTGTAATATTCCTCAGTAACACTCTAGAGTTGAAATTTGGACTTTTCCAAGTATTTCCATTAGTGCCCTATAAAGGGTTAATGAGTCCTATTATATTTTTATACGTTTTTTTCCTACAACTTGCTACTCGTTTAGCACCAGTTGCGTCCTAGCTCATGGGTGGATGCAAAAAAAATCGCTTTGTGTCACAGTAATCTGTTCTGCTCTGTTCTTGAGCGCGGTAAACATACACTGCGTTGTGTACACATGCCTCCTGAAGGTGGATATGAAGCTGACATTTACATCGCCATGACCGGATGAATACTACAATGATTAATTTTGAAACGGAGAAAAAAGTCACGTACGTGCACGTGTTAAACCCGGGTTCCTTCACTGAGACCACGAGCGAGTGTGTGTCGCCTTCCGGCTGCTCACCTCCTGCTGCAGTGTGACGGGGATGAGAGAATGCGAAGAAACGACGAGAACCAGAATATCACGAAAGACAGAATAGACGTGAGCGAGAGAGAGAGAGAGAGAGAGAGAGTGCGAGAGAAAGAGAGAGATGTCAGAGCGCGTGAAGTGTAATTAATGACTCAGGAGCTTTCAAGAGGCCAGATGGTTTTCATGGTCCCACACACACACACACACACCTGGCTGTGTCCATTCTCTCTGCTAACCCCCATTCTGATGCACTTCTACATATGAACATCCAGCCAGATAATAACATCTCACCATAGAGAGCTGAAGGTCACGTACTTGGCGTAATCTTTCATTAAAACTTAAGGCAGGATCCGAGTCGAGTTTCATTCATCCCAAACCTGTTCACTTGTCATTCTCACAAACCAGCTCGGGATTCTACGCTAAGGGCGCTGTGTAACATCCTTCCCGTGTAATCAGAAATAAAGCTAATCTAAGATACAGGCGCTCCCCGAGTTCCGACGGCCCGACTCAGGATTTTTCAAAGTTACGATGATGATTGCGAAACACTAAAAATTGTAAAATATTTAGAAAATATGTCAAATTCGCAGGCAGGCATCGCCGGCAGGCCAGCGTAACAGCATATGGCGCATGATACGCTCGGACGACACTCGGAAATACGCGGACGATACCCGGATCACTCGCCTCCCGCGATGCCTCACTCTCTCCCGCGACTCACAGAGTTCCCTTGTGTATCGGTGTCCCGTACAGTGCATTACCGCGGGTTTTTTGTGTGCTCCAAGAGCTAATTTTAACTCAAAAGCATGTCTTCTACAGGAAAAGACTCCTCGGGAGGCTAGGCTAAGCTAGGCTAAGCTAAGCTAAGTGGTTCAACACAGTGATACGACATGCGATGTTTTCGGCGTACGATGGGTGTGGCGGAACGCATCTCCATCGTAACTTGAGGACTACATGAACTTCTGTCAGTATCCAGTAACGCCACAAACACAACACTATTGGTATGTGTACCTGTATCCGGATTTGGATTTAAACCGGAAGTGGGTGTGGCCTAAACCCCAGGATTGGTAGGCGGGTTCCAAAGAAACATGAAAAAATAGTGCTCACCCTATTCATATCTGTATTTGTATCTGTTTAGAACAATGATCTGTTCCCGGATACTCATGCACTTGACCCCACCTCTGTATGGATAACTAATTCGGTCCAAATAGGGCTGAAGGTCGCAAAGGGAGACCAGGGGAACAGTCTTGAGAGGACGAGGACAAGGGCTCGACAAGCAGCGCTGAAATTGGACTTCCCGGGCTTTGGAATCCCAAAATATCCCTTTGAATTAATTTCTCCGGAAGTACAGATTTCAGCGCATTACAAAATGTTGACCGTACACCATTACACCAGCCAAAGATTTGGGATTTCAATCAGCAGCCTTTCTCCCGGGCATTAATACGGCCAAGAAGCTGTGGACACACACACACACACACACACACACACACAACAAATTCATCATATTCACAGACACATAAGCTTACTCTCAAGACACATCGAGGGACAAAGATACAGGAATAGACAGAGAGAGAGAGAGAGAGAGAGAGAGAGAGAGAGATGGGCAGAGGGCTTATTTCATTATCTGAGCTTGTCTTATGCTAATGTGGGCCGTAATTGGCTGCTAAGTGAGTCTGAGCGTCTTTCATTTCGACCACACACACACACACACACACACATTCTAATTCCTCCCTCCCTTTTTTTTCTGGCCGGACCGCACTGCCGAAGTTAATGAAAATCCCTCACTTTCACTTCTCCGCCTGGGATCCACAATGGAAAGCGTGGGAGAGAGAGAGAGAGAGAGAGAGAGAGAGAGAGAGAGAGAGAGAGAAAGTGAGTCAGAGACAAGTGAGTCAGAGAGACAGATAGTAAGGATAGAATGTGGTTTAAAAAAGTGAGTCAAATCCTCCTACCTCTTAAAGCTTGGTAAAGCACACACACACACACACACACACACACACACACACACTCAGAAAGGCAGCTCGAGTGCCAGACCACACTGCCTTATTAATGGTTGGTTCTTCACTTGTCGGACTGTGAGATCGTCAGTTGTTGTTTGGTTAGTGACCCCTTGTTTGTTGCCTTGGTGACCTGTTGATTGGCATCCTCTCGGTTGGGGTCTTGTTTATTGGTCCCTTGCCTTGTTGTTGGCTTGCAGGTTGGTGTGATAGTCGTTGATGCCCTCTGGGGTTCCTTATTTGTTCTCATGTCGTTGGTTGGTGCCCTGAGCTCTTTGGTTATTGATTGGTGTCCGTTTGGTTCATTTGCCTTGCCATTGTCTGAGAGGTTAGATCCAGGGGTTTTGAGGTCCCACACGGTGCCTTATATTGCCCTGTTGGTGACTTGTTGGTTGGGGTTGTTTTGTTTGGAATCTTTTGCATTGTTGGTGAGTTTTTGCCTCAGTCTTCCTTGTTTTTGGTTGGTATCTTTCTGGGTGAGGCTTGTTGGTTGGTCTTTTGTCGGTCCGTTGTAGTTTGGTGCTTTCTTGATTTGTATCTTTTGGTGGGCACCTGGGCTGGGCAGCATGCTGGTGTAGTGGTTGGCGCTATTGCCTCACGACAAGAAGGGTCCAGGGTCAAGCCCTGGGTTGACCTTCGTCTGTGGACTCGGTGTGTTCTCCCTGCGCCTGTGTGGGTTTCCTCCAGGTGCTCTGGTTTCCTCCCTTAGTCCAAAGACACGCAGATTAGGTAGGGTGACCATATTTTGGTCCTTGAAAAAAGGACACTGGGGGCGGGATGGTGGCATGGGCCAGATGGGCACCGGCAAAATGAATGGCGGATGTAGAAAGCAAAAGCCACATTGTTTTCTGTGATTTAAAAATCCTACCAAAGACGTACTGTTTTGGTCCCAAACAGAGGACATGTCTGGGAAGAAGAGGACGTACGGTGCCCCCAGGGTTAGGCTGCATTCCATTTGTCCTTCAGGATATCGGATGTTCCCGATCACAAATGTGAACTGGAGAACCCCCTGAAGTTGGATGTCCAACTCGGAAAGTGTGGAGCTCCTCACCAACCCGAGTTAAAAATCCAAAACAGCGCCCCCTGTCTGGACAGTAAGGAGAGGCTGTAGTTTTATCCAGTTTATTAAACTCCTGGGTGTTTTTGTGTTATTTAATCCGTCGTACACACAGCACTGTCCAAGTTTTATCTGAGCTCACATTGATACGGTGTTTTGATGCATTAAATACCGCGTAACGTGTTGTTTTCAGGTGGTGTTGTTAATTAATGGCTAACCGCAACCTGGCTTAAAAAATGTTAGTCGGTTCTTTGCCTCGTGTTGCTTAATATGTTGGTATCATGGTTGCCAAAGTACTTTTTGGGGCTTTATTTGTGGTTGCATTGTTGGTTGCCATCTCCTTGGTTGATATCCTGGTTTCTGATTGGTTGGTGGGTGCGTTCTTGGTGATTTGTATGTTTCCTTGATGAATGTGATCCACTTCGGTCCTGCCTTGTTGCTTGCTGCCCAGCTGGTTGGAATCCTTTCAGTTGGATCCTGATTGGTTCTTTCTTAATACCTTAAGTATTCTTGGTTCATTGTAGGTTGGTCCTTTGTTGGCTGAGGTGGATCCTTGTTGGTGGGTATCTTTGAGCTGCCTGATTTGTTGGTGTTTTGCAGATGCCTTAATGGTTGGGTCGTTTTTGGTGTCTTGTTGCTCAGTGCATCCTTGGTCGATCCTTACTTTGACGCCTTGTTGGTAGGTGAATGTTTGCTTGGGTCCTTGTTGGTGCCTTGGTGATTAGTGCTTGGATAGTCAGTCTTTTGTTGGTTCATACCTTGCTGGGTGCATCATGGCTACTTATTATGTGTAAGCAATTCGGCACAACAATGTACCCTGCTCTTCGAGCAGCCAGTGGGAGTATGAAAAGGAAACACTTGGAGCATGACACAAGTGGAACAAACAGCATGGGAAAGAGGCACTCATCGTTCTGCTTGGGCTGAGTAAATTAAGGGGCCAGGGAGGGACAGATCTATATAGAGAGCACCAAAGCTAATTGGATTTTACCTCCTCCATTTGGGCAAAGTCACATGACCGTGTTTTTCGCTTCTTTCCCTCGGGTTCCTGCCCGTGATTTGACCATGAACATAGATGTGTTCTTTTGAAACGTACAATACGTTGGACATCGTTTTATGGACAAGCAGGCTATATGCTCACTTAAGTTGGATCATAGCATCAGAGAGGTATAACCCACAAAGAAATAACCAACAAGACGGAGGGGGTTTAAATTCACCCGCCTATGTAGGTATCGTTCACAGACCTGACAAGCAAACCAAATTACCATATAAACGTAGCCATTAGCGGCATTTCCTCCGAGACAGTACGACTTTTTAACCAGCCTGAGAGAGAAATGATCGGTGCTAACGTTTAGAACCTGTGATGTTTTCATAATAAAAAAAAAAAATCATCAGTGATTTGTTGGGATCGTGTTTTACAGAAGATGGAGATGTTTCCATAGAGAGTATTGCACTCACCCACACAAACACGCATCACGCAGCTTTAAACAGCAGAAACAATAAAAGGTAGGTGCTTGAAGTGTGTGTGTGTGTGTGTGTGTGTGTGTGTGTGTGCGTGTGCGTGTGTGTGTGCGATCATGTATCGTGAACATTCTCAAAGGACAGAATCGACAGTTTCTCACTATTGATTTTTCAGAAGTCTGCTACAAAGACAATGAATCAGCGTGTGTGTGTGTGTGTGTGTGTGTGTGTGTGTTTCTGTCTATTGATGTGTAAGAGCACAAATAAGACACTGTGACAGAGTGGCAATTTCAGACAAAGTCATGACGTAACCACGCATTCGTAAAATCGGGATGGATTTAATTTCAGTTCCTTTGGACAGCCAATCAGATGCTCGCTGACCCCCTGGGAGAGCCAATGAGGTGGCAAGAATCACGGCTCATCAACATAAACACAAAGGACCCGGGTTGTTTAATTGATGATATTCGTGAGCAGATGCTCATAAATGGAATGCCGTGATTGGCTAGATGTCAGGTGGGAATCTGAGTACCCAGAATGCATCTTGACCTGCTTAATTATAAAACACACACACACACAGAGAGAGAGAGAGAGAGAGAGAGAGAGAGAGAGAGAGAGAGAATTGGAGGTGTGGCCTTTGTGTCTGTCAGTTTCAGTAGAAGGGGCGTGGCCTTGGTGCCTATCATACACACACTTATGGATATCATTATCTCCAACACAGTAAAACTAACACACACACACACACACACACGGTCACTCAGGACAATGGTTTTATCTCTTCAGCCTTTACTGCTCCTGTCACGATGCCTTCCCAGAACATTAATAAGCCTCCATAACCACATTTCCATCATATGCTTCATATATAGGAGAAGATTTCTGCTCCATTTTGTCCAACACTTTCTACATGGATGATAAAAGGCGGCTCATAAAGCAGAGATGGAGCGGAAACATGTATAAGATGAACGCTACGCTACAACAGCATCAGGTCGTGTTTCGTCGCGTTTACTGGAAATTTTTTAGCCTTTTTATTTAAGTGATCCACACACACGCACACACACACACACATGAGGAGACTGAGCATTTTGATGTTTTATTGTTTACGCTGTCTGCACAAACATGCTAATGGTGTTGTGCTAGCTAACTCTTTAGCCGGGGTTCTTAGCTAACTTGTGCTTGTGCTCATGATTCCTAGTTCCGTAGCAGCTCTCATGATCAAATGTCCTGATTTTTAACCCCATAAACTACAAATTCTGAAGTTCCTGGATTCCTTCCATATTTTTACATCTTTGAGATTACTCCTCGAGTATTTCCCAAGATCCAAAGTTACATAAAAACAAAAAACTTCCCTAGCTCCGGAACTCCATCGTTTCTGAAGGTCATCGTTTTGAGGTCCTTAGTTTCTACTCTCTGAGTTCCAGTGTTTTGTAGTTCCTGAATTTTTGTCCTTTTTGAGGTTCCTCAGTTCCCTAGGGAATGGTTCCTCACCTCATTCATCCCCAAGTTCCTCAGTTTCCTGATTTCTGAATTTCTTTTTTTTTTTTTTTTGGTTACTGGATTTTAGGTCTTTAACCCACAAGTTTCTAAGTCAGTAAGGAAGCTTTTAGGTCTTTAACTCAGTTCCTAGGTTTCTCAGTCATTCCTCGGGTCCTGAGTTCATCAGTTCCTTTGCACTTCCTGGCTTTAACTTCCTTAATTCTTGAATTCATTTCTTTCTCAGTCCCCAGGTTCCTAAAAGTCCAACTTCCTGCGTTTCTTAACTTAGAACCATTTGATCCTTAGGTTCTGAGTTCCTGTGTTTTAAAACCTCTTAATTCCTTAGCACGCCTTCGTTCCTGATCTAGTTTCTTAGTTCCTGAATCCCACAGTTTATCATTTCTAGACTTCTTTAATCTACCAGTTTCTGAGGGTTTTTTTTTTTTTTTTTAGTTCCTGGGTTCCAGGGTTAACTGAGCTCTTTAGAGTTCCTTATTTTCTAAATTCATTAGACAGCAACAGAGACAGAGAGAAGGACACACAAAGAGAGTGAGATAGAGAGTGAGAGAGATTAACAGGCAGAGAGATTGAGAGAGAGAGAGAGAGAGATTGAGAGAGAGAGAAGGGGGACAGAAACGTCAAGATAAAGCAGAGGAAGTAACATAAAAGGAAAAAATAGTTCAATAAAGGAAGCAAAGTGTGAAGGAGAGAGAGAGAGAGAGAGAGAGAGAGAGAGAGAGAGAGAGAGATAAGCACCATGAGCAGATCCCCTTTGAGGTGCTGACGGAGGAAGGGCGTTTATTCCATTCCATTTTCCTCCATCTCATTCTCAGAGAGAGGCCTTTAGTATTATTATTGTTATTCGTATTTATTGTTATTTATTTATTTTTCCTCCACGAGGACGTGCTCGTTCCGTTAGCAGCGAGGCAGACGCACCTCACACTCCTCCCCATAATCACACACTCCTAACTCGGCACTTTCCCCATGCTGAGAACGGAAAAAACACTGGCTGCAATATTGGAAAATTGAAAAATATACACACGCGACTCCGCCTCGGCGCGGCCCCGGGGACCGGGCGCGGAGCGCTGAGAGAAATGGACTGCAGCTCCGCTTTTCACCGGAATTACGTCAGGAAACTTTGATGGAAGTGTTTCAGTTCTGCTCATAATGCGCCCCAAACACTCCCTCTCTCCATCTTAACTGACATCTTAAGGGCCGTTCCAGTATTTCCATCAGCTCAGGTGAAATTCGCTGGACGAGGCAATCAGACACGAATACTGTCAAGCAGAAATTACCCAGAAGGCTTTGCAGTCAAGCTGTTCCAAGTCTGTGCACGAATCCTAACAAGACCAATAATGTTTTACAAATCAAGCTTTTCATTTAAGGTTTTATCGGTCACACTGCTCCGTGTGCGTTTACTAGCCAGATGCTAATCAGCGAGTAAGTATGAATCCTTACCAAAAAAAAGTGTGTAATCCTTCTAATGTGTTTCTTTTTTTTTTTCGATATACGAGTCTTTTCTTGTTGATTTGTTTTCCTAGTTTTCCAAGATGCCTAATTTCCTAATTCCTGAGTTTATTCATACAAAATTTCTCATTTGCTAAAAAAAACCCTTTTACTTCCTGATTTCCTGTTCATGGTTCATGGTTCACTTGCTCAATTGGCTAATTTTGCTAACTCAATGATGGCAAATTGATTACAAAGGTGCTCGTGTTAACACAATTAAGGAAGATTGATGAATAAATTCTCCTCGCTTGCGCTCACGTTAGCATTGTCGTGAATCTAAATGCTGTTCCGTCAGTCTGTTTCCTTGTCGCTAGCGTCCGGATTAGCTTGTTTCCAACAACACTAGCTCACACGGCTGACAGTTGACTATACAGCGGGACCTTGGTATTGGACCCTAATTGGTTCCAGAGGTGACGTTGAATACCAAGTAATTTTTGCCCATACGAAATAATGTAAATCAAAATAATTGGTTCCCTGCCTCCCAAAGTTGTCCATATTGTCCCCTATTTTATGGACATTTCACTAATAAGTGATAATCCTATTAAATATAAACATAAACAAACCCTATTAAACCAATCACGCACACACCGCTTTCAAATTTAGCCCCGATTTCTGTTTGACTTTCAGTGGTTGTTCTCAGGGCTTTTCTCTCAGCCCCAGTGCTGCCCGAACTCCCTTTCTTGCTAGACAGGGTTACCTTATTTAACCGTTTTTTTGCTATTTGTTGAAATCCGTGAAAATTGTGAAAAATCATGAAAAAACATGAAAACGTTTGTTTTGTCAAGTCGAACACTGCGCCGACACCGAATTCCGAGGAAAAAAACATGAAAATCACAGAAACTTTGTCGAATATTGAGCACGTCGAATACCGAGGTACCGCTGTAGTGCTAATTTTTCAGTAACACTAGTTTTGTATAGTTTAGCCTGTTTCGCAGGTTAGCGTATTCTCTTCAAGTGTTTAAGCTAGCTGCTTACAAACACAGTTTGCTAGTTTTTAGCTAGCTAAACGTTCCAGCGGTAGTCAGTATGTGGGGTGCAATATAAAGAATGAAGTTAACGAACGCCTGAAACAAGCTAGGTCTTAAAGCGCTACAGTTTACTGCAATAGACTTAAAAAATAAACATAAAGAAAGAAAGAAAGAAAGAAAAAGAAAAATGAAAACAATAAAGCTTCAGGTTTATTAATTACAACTTGTTTTTACTCAATACGATTTGAAGGAATCGTTTACCATTTCAACATTTCAAAAAAAAAAAATCTATTTGTGCTGCAAGGTCATCTGAGGGAGAAAAAAAAGGAAACAGATCCCCGTATAAATGAAGTTATTCTGAATTCAAAAGAGTCGAGCGAGAGAGAGAGAAAGAGAGAGATGGGTTATATTATTCCGTTAACGTTTATTCCACACACACACACACACACACACACACACACACACACTGAGTTAAGTCGGTGAAATGGAGCTCTATTTCCCATTTCCTCTGAAAACCTCGTCCTAAGTATTAAATAATCATCCCTTTTTCATAACACAAACCATCCGCTGATTTTCAGCAGTCCAGCGGGAAGAAAGGGGGCAGAAAAGAAGACTTCAGAAGAAAGAAAGAGATTGTGGCTCTGAAAAAGTGAACAGAATCACATGGAGTCGAAAACACAGGCAGCATCCAGCTGTGCGCCGGTGTGCACGTACAGCGTTAGCGTTCAAACTGTACAACGTTAAACGTCCAGATGGAGATTCTGGCTCCGCCCACTGCCAATCCCCGGCATCACACACTCTCATATGCGTTCCGTTTCTACTGGGAAGTCCGAGGTCCCCGTTGGAAACCTCAACCGGAAGTCTGGTTTCCAAGTAACCGGATTCAAAATCCAGCGCTAATGCTGTTTATTAGCATTTCTGGAAATCAGTCGTACACACCGGACTGTCGGACGTCTCTCTGTGGACGCGACGCTACGTGGTCTTTATACAGTATGTCCAAAGTACGTTTTTATTAACACGTATTGCTAACACTGACCGGATTGCGGATCGCTAATTGCTGGAACTGGGTTTCTGATATGTTGTCCTGGAACACGGTTAGCTCGAGTGTGACATCATTCTCAGGTCGGTCTTCCGAAAGAATAGGAACGCAGCAACCTGACTGAATCCGTCC
>JAQMCW010000032.1:11963550-11980392 GCA_030068335.1 Chrysichthys cranchii | reverse complement strand
TGTTCAACATAAAATGAACACATGAAAATTGCAACCGCTTGATTTTTTTTAAATTAATCGTTAAGATTAATCGATTAGTCGAAAAATCGGTCGTTAGAAAATTAGTCGTTAGTGGCAGCACTAATGGACATGGATGTCAGCAATATACTCCCATAATCATAACAGGGCCAGTGATTTTGTTTTCTTTAATTTATCACAAAATCACAGCTCTTGTACATTTTTATAAATAGTTAAAAAAGTTATAATATAATCTTCTTCACAAGCCACTTCTTCACTGTTGGATGGGATGCCAGTCCAGTACAGAGCACCATGCTGTTAATCTTTCCCAAGCAGAAACGTCTTAAAGAGCACATATGATGATGAAATAACAAGTAGCTTTGTTTTAAGTTCTTCACTGCATTGTAAGTCAGAGCACCTTCAGCGTTTCGTTCTCCTTACCAGTGTAAAGATTTAGTGAGACAGAAATCCTGTCTGACATCTAAGTCAGTTAAGTGACCCGGTGTGTTTAAGTGCTACAGTGGGCTGGAAATGTGTGTTGTTTATTTCTGTCTTTCTGCCCCATGCTCTTTCTATAGATGTTAATGAATGTGCGAGCCAGAGTAATCCATGCAGCCATTTCTGCAACAACTTCATCGGAGGATTCCGTTGCACTTGTCCACATGGATATCTTCTTAACCCCAATAACCATACCTGTGATGGTAAAACAACAACAGTGACAGTCACTGGGCATTAAATATACATTCACTGAGCACATTATTAGGTGCTCTTTACTCTTTTCATGAG
This sequence comes from Chrysichthys cranchii, assembly GCA_030068335.1. NCBI lineage: Eukaryota > Metazoa > Chordata > Actinopteri > Siluriformes > Claroteidae > Chrysichthys > Chrysichthys cranchii. The sequence goes on along the minus strand of JAQMCW010000032.1, from coordinate 11,979,609 downwards.
GAGCAGAAAAGCATGCACAAAACATTGAACCTTCACTGTAAAAAAAAAAACTATTTGTTGTTTTAACTTAAAAAGAAAGGATCTTGGTTGCCTTAAAATTTTGAGTTCAATGAAACGTACTTTCACAATGAGGCAATGAGTTTTCCTTGTGATAACATATGATATGATACTGAGAAGGGCAATTTCAAATGAAAAAAAATCTACTGATTTTTTTTTTTTACTTTTTTGACTTATTTTTCTTATAGGAAAGGCAATTAGCATAGCATAGCTATGCAGAATGTAAGTGGTTTATGGGCAAAATCACATTATATTATTATACATATTTGTGTACAAGACAGCTGATTATATAGCTGAAAAATATATGATGTCCAGTGAATTCAAAATTCTAAGGCAACCAGGTTGCTCACTTTTTAATTTAAAACAACAAATTGTTTTTTACAGTGTTAAGGTGGATGCTAAGACCATATCGGGTTCCATTCCTGTCAGCTAAGAACAAAAATTTGAGGCTATCATGGGCACAGACTCATCAAAACAACGGGTGACCGTATTATGGTCTTTGAAAAAGAGGACGCTGGGGACAGGATTGCAGCATGGAGCAGACAGAAACCTGCAAAATGAACGGCCAATGTAGAGAGCAAAAACCAAATCCTAGACACGGTCGATGATTTAAAAAGGTCTCAAAAAGAGGATGGGTCCAGAAAAGAAGAGGACGTATTGTCACCCTACAAAACTGGATAGTTGAAGATTAGGAAAAAAAAATTCTTCGTCTTTTTCCCGTCTTTTTCCCATCTTCGCCTTCCCAGTGTTGGTGAGTCTGTGCCCATGATAGCCTCGGATTCTTATCCCTGGTTGACAGGAGTGGAACCTGATGTGGTCTTGACATGTTATGTGACCTATGTGATGTGGTCTATTTTCACTTTGATTACTATGCTCCTACAGTACAATGTCATTTGTCTATCTACTAATAGTTGTGCCAGTAGGATTTAGCCCTTGCTTTCTTTACCTAAAGAAAGCAATGCAGCAGCTCTTTAATCCTTTAATCTGTCCAGCTCTCGCATCCTCTCACTGGTACGCTCTTCTCAAACATGCCGGGGATCTCAGAGAGCTCTATCTAGCTGAGCCAAGTAACTCATTGTAACTCATAGTACCTGATTTAATGCCTTGTATTTCTGCATTGCATTCTGGAGCTTTGAGTTTAGCATTTGCTGTCATTTCATGTTGGCTTTCTCATTAATGTGACTTTGAACATTGCTGGAAAATGGTGAGTGAGAAAAGAAACTGTTGTTTTACTGTAGGTGGTTTTAGGGGCTAACAGTGAAAACTGATTGTAATTGCCGATGCTTGAAATTTTTTACATTGTTCAGATTTACATTATACATCACTATTATAACTATGGAAGCAATGCCCTTCTGCGATGTCAACATGGCACAAAAACTGCAAACTTCTCATGGGAATAAAGAATCACTAGCTAGAATTGCTAATTATATTTCACAGATATTTCACCATGAACATATCTAATGCGTTTCTGTTAACAGTGAAGATTTCTTGAGAATGATCTAGCAAATTAAATACCGAATCATCACAAGCCAAAAGCTTTTCTAGTGTTGAAAACACACAGTAATTTCAAGAAAACCCAAATATATCATCTTTTCTTCTGATTTCTGTTTCCAGCAATTAAATGCGGGAACCCTGAACCCTTGCTGAATGGACATGTGAAATTTGTTAAAGGCTCTAAAAATGAATACCTGTCAGTGATTCAGTATCACTGCAATGAACCATTTTACATTTCCAAGGGAAAAACAAAGGGTGAGAAGCATTGTTATTTATGTTAGTGAATACGTTTTATTTATTTATTTTGCTCAAATTATTTGGCTATGCACACTTATCTGTTTTAATCATTCCAATATAGGCAACTATACATGTGGGGCTGCCCAAAAATGGAGGGAAACTGGCAATGATATAATTCCTTCATGTCATTACGGTACAGTGACAATGACAAAACTGTTACTTGAACTTTTTGAAGAAAAAAATGGCTTTATTTCATAAAGTGTGTGTGTGTGTGTGTGTGTGTGTGTTTAGTATGTGGCCACCACAAGTCTCAATATGGCAGAATATTCGGAGGAAAGAAAGCTCCCTCTGGTTCGTTTCCCTGGCAGGTCTACCTTCTTAATGGAAACAATCGAGGAGGAGCAATTATCATTGGCGATCAGTGGTTAATGACCGCAGCGCATGTTTTGGTGAATGAAAATACAGTCCCAGTACTAAAGAACCAAATTAAGGTACTCTTAATCAAAATATGTATTGAATATTTTTTTTAAAATATATATCTGAATATCTCCCAGTTGAATATTTTTCTTGACCCCTATCTTTTATCAATTGTATTTAATTTTCAAGCGCTGACACTAAATATGTAAACAGGGAACACCTGTGTTAATTTCAAATCCACCTGTGTCCAGTTATATGGTTGCGCAATAAATATTTAGAAAATAATTTTGGGGTCTGATGAGAATACAGTTATATAGAATATAGAAAGCCAGCTCTTAATATGTGACTCGAACCAAAAACTGGACATCCCAAATCCCAGATTACATCATTCCTATGATCAAGCTCTAGGGTTGCTTTTTACCACCTGGAAAGCTTGCTGTCATTGCCGGCAACATAGATAGAACCAAATATATGTAAACTGTTGTGGAGAACCTGTTCCTGTTCCATCAACATCTGCATTTACATTGAAACTATACACTCACTGTCTACTTTAATCATTTAACATCTGTACAATTATGCACCTGCATGAAGTTATCTAATGAGAGATCATGTGGCAGTAGCACAACACACAAAAATATACAGATACAGGTCAATAGCTTAAGTTAATGTTCACATCAAACATCTGAATGGGTGATCTCTGTGACTTTGACTGTGGCATGGATGGTAGTACCACATGGCCCGGTTTGAGCATTTTTTCATACACAACATTCTCTAGAGTTTTTACAGGATGATATGAAAAACAAAAGACATTGTGTGAGCTTCAGTTCTGTGAGTTTAAATGCCTCGCATTTTTAATATTTAATGTTGAGCGAGGAAAAAAAGCCGTTCTGATCTGCTTAATTTTTAATGTTGCAATGCAGCAAAAAGAGAAATAATCATAGGGGAATATTTTTGCCTTTATTTTTAAACAAAGATTCTGCATGCTGTAGGCTGGATAAAAGCTCTTATAGCGTTATATGCAAAAATTTGAGCACTTTTAATTTTTCTTTCTGCAAATGTTAACGCACAGACAGTTTATAATTAACCAACTTAAAAATGAAAAAAAAAAAAGGCATGTGAAAAGGTTCGGACACACTTGCAATTTTAAAGTAGAACATAATTTACTTGTTAGAGCTTAGTTGACTCACGAGGACTCGTTGGGCAGGTGAAGGATTGTCATTAGGAATAACAGTTCCAGAGTTTAATAAATTCTCTGCACTCGACACTCGACAACCACTGGCTCATCTAAACAGCTGGAGCGAAAAATGAACCTAATTAATGCCTACAAAGCAGGGGGGCGTTAGGAAAAGATATCAGAAATCACACAATTTACCTAGATAGAGTAAATCCCATCAGCTTGCAAAAAAGGCAGATCCCCCATATAAATCACTAAAAACCCCTTATGACACTATGGATCTGCATGAATGCTTACCTGACACAGGCATCACATTCTACTGTGACATGCTGCTTTCACAATCATGGTCTGTATGGAAGAGTCATCAGAAGGAAACTTTACCCGTGACCTCATAACAAAAGTGAACATCTAATGTATGCAAAACAACATCTAGATATTTTGTGATGTGAACTGGTGAAATAAAAAAAAAAAAAAAAAAAAAAGAACTCTTTGGCCACAATCATCGAGGTTTGTGTGGAGAAAAAGCGGAGCAACTTCCCAATTGTTAATCGTGAAGGTGGATCTGTTATGCTTTGTGGTTGTGAGGCAGCCAGGGACACAGGAAACACTGCACAGATAGATGAAGCTGAAGCTTAAGTGTTTGCCCTGCCCTCACAGTCTCCTAACTTCATGATTGAAAATCTGTGTGTAGCTCCTAAACATGTTGTTCATGCAAGAAAACTCTCTCAGAAAAAAATATATCTCAGAACAAGTGTTCCGCAATGGCAAGTGGGTGAAAGTTCATTAAACAAGAATAGAAAGACTCATAGGTGGCTAAAAATACGTGTTTCCAAGCTGTGACATCTGCCAAATAGGGTGTCACTGAGCACAGATTTAGAAGGGAGTCCAAACTTTTGCACATGCGATGATTGTGGTATATACAGTACCAGTCAAATTTAGACACACCTTCTAATGTAATGTTTTTTCTTTATTTTTATTACTTGAGACACTTCATGTCTTAAAGTAATGATGGACTGCCACTTCTCTTTACTTAGTCGAGTTGTTCTTGACATAATATGGATTACTGCAGTTGTATTTTTTAAGTTCGTGCAATATAAACTGTAAGCCTTTGCCTATAACTTTATAATCTCCCCATATCTGAAATCGAGAATGTCGTTTTATCTGTATTGTTAAACATGTTGCGTTTAAACCTGTCTTTCTTATCCTTACTAATGATGTACAAGGATGAGCACAAGTGAAGCGCCTTGTTCTATTCATTCTGTCCATGTAAATAACTGATATAACAATCAATGGTCAAGGGGAACAAATAAAATTATTTGATTGGAGATTTAGGTTGGTGTATACTAAGTGGTAACCAGCAGCTTATGTCTTCTGTACAGGTATATGCAGGACATAATAATATAAAGCAACTGGAAAGATTTACCTTCCTTAATATTTCCTCAGTTCATGTACATGCAAACTACACTTCAGTCTATGACAATGATATTGGCCTAATTAAACTCCAGTCACCAATCACATTTAGTGAGAACATCAGGCCAGTTTGTCTACCACCAAAGCATGATGAACAGAAGACATCAGAAGAGAGCTACAGAGGGTAAGAGCTTTGCATTCATGTATATCATGATCAGCAAACATCAAAAACCTTATTTTAAATACATTTAAGGAGGGTTTGCTTGCAAAACATAAATGATTATACTTTATAGGACAGATATATATTTTGATATATTCGAGGGATGCTGGGAAATTAGATCTTTACCTGACAATAGGTTGTAATCCTAACTCACTGAGATATCAGAAAAATTACTAGTACAGTGTATCCTTTACCATCCAGTACCAGTGCTGGTGTACTATATGGTCAATATGGGGGTTAGTGCTTATTATAACTGATTAAGACATAAGACTTTGAGTAAATAGACTAAAATGCATGCAAATTAATCTTATATATATTTATATATATGTATATATGTGCACTCTAGGTGGGTGTCTGGTTATGGCCTGACCGAAAACCATACAGCTGCTGATGAACTAATGTATGTTGATCTTTTTACTGTGACGCAAAAAACATGTAGAGATTCCTTCGACAACATAAGAAAACGTGACAGAAGCCTTCCCCATGTGACCGACAACATGTTTTGTGCTGGAGTCATAGGGGGTGGAAAGGACTCATGCTCGGGTGATAGTGGGTCGGCTTTCGTTGTACAAGAAAATGATGTATTCTGTGCAAAAGGTATTGTTAGCTGGGGTATGCAACAATGTGGCAAAAAAGACACATACGGAGTGTATACCCAAGTATCACAGTATCTTGACTGGATAAACAAGACAATGAGTGAAAACTAGAGGTAGTTTTTTTTGTTTTTTAATTATAAGCAATTATAAATGTTGTCATCAAGTGATTATCTTTTATACTGTTTGTCCTAATAATCTGAATTGTTATAGAATGTTAAAACGTTAGACATAGAAATGAGGCATTATTGTCCAATAATATACTATTGAAAATTTTAATCCTCTAAATGTATTCAGTGTATAATGTTTAAGGATGATATATTTTTTTCTAAAGTTCTATCCAGTTGACTTGATTATACGCCCTTCTGTTTTAAAGGGAATGCAGATGTAAAGGAATAAAATGTCAGAAAGTCAATTGATGTCTATAATGTATTTCGCTGTTTGCCTTTATTTTGCTGTTCTGGTATTTGTTATTAGATACATGGATTTTGTGCACTTTTATTCAACAGACATTCATCAAACTTAGCTTAAGATAAGGTGTCAAATACGGTATAATATTTAAATAAATAAAGATTTATTTAAATATTATAATAAGGATATTTGATATAGATCACTTAGGGCTTTTCTACACATCAAATCAATGACATTACTCAATACAATATTAGTTTTATATATATTAAACATAAATAAATACATTTCGTTCATGTTTCCTATAAATGTCTAAAAGACCAGCATGTCTTTTGTTGATTATTTTATTAGAAAAAGTAGCATTCATTACAGTAACTCTAGTAATATAACAAATGCAGCCTGGTCCCTGGCTAGCCCAGTCCAGATTCCTCTTGTATGCCAGCTCAGTTGGTTGCCTTTATTCTTTTCTGTTGCAAATTTCATGTTATAGTGTGGAGAAAAGAGAAGAATCTCCTCTCTTGGACTGCAAATGTATCCAGTGTCTTGGGCTATTTCTTTCTCATGTGTTGCATCTGGAGCCCTTTAAATTTTGCTCACGTGAATGTGAATATCAGCCTGTCCCTATCCTAGTCTAACTTTAACCATTTATCCTACAACTGGAGTTTGTCCTTTTATGGGTCCACTGTTTATTTATCCAAATCTTGCTCCAAGTTCATACTGCTCTTGAGCTCTTATTCTCACTGTCAGCTCGGTTTTAACCCTGCATTGATGGACATAAATTTGAAACTAGTATGGTAAGTATGAAGAATTATTGTTGGTTTATGCAGTTTATAAAAAAAAATCCAATTAAATTATAGTATTTTAAATCATCATTTTTTTCGGATCAGACAGTATTGCATAATCTGTGTATGGAAAAGTCTGTGTTTCTCTCTCCTTAATGGACAGATAAAAAATAAATCCGTTTAAAAGTCTTTTCGTCTCATGTTATATTCAATTTTATCGTTTTGGGTTTTTTTTTAACCTAATGTAAACAGGATATCTTGAATTTTGCTTGAATTAGAGATCTAGAAATCCTACAGGAATGTTCAGAAAAAAATGTACACGTACAAATGTAGAGCTTGTTACGTTTTAAGGTCTATATTCGTCATGATATATATACTTATATATCTCCTCAACTGTGTAGCTTGTTTTGGGCATTAAAATGGATTAGACATAACTAAAGATTTTTTTTTATTTTAGTCTAGTGCCTAGACATTTCACTGCTTTTGCTGCAAATGGTTTGCACTGACATTACTTTAATTGACAAACACCTAAAGCCACGACCAAAAACTGAGACAGCATGTAACTGAGTAGTTGAGGATTGAGGGCCTTATTCGACAATCTCAGTAGTGACAAAGTCTGTCATTTTAGTTCACCATTGTTCAAGCACTATTAAAAATTTACCCGTTAAGCTTCCACCACACCTTTGATTAAATTAATGCATAGACTTGGCTTTTTTCCTCTGTTGAGTGGATTAATAATGCTCCTGTTTTCCCTGACAGGATTTTTATAAGCTTTATGAACATGCAAAAATGGAGTTTTGTATTCACCTCAGTGATGTACGGTGACTTACACTCTCCTAATTACCCTGAACCTTATTCAGCTCCCCTCGATAAAGACTGGGATCTGGAGGTGCCTCACGGCTATCACATTCAGCTCAGTTTCAACTATCTCAAAATCATGCCATCACAAGACTGCAGGGATGATTCGCTCATGGTACATGTGATTTGTAATTCCTGTTATGGTTCTGTTCTGTGGGGTCACTGTAATATAAAACTGTCACTACAGTAGATGTTTATTTTCAAACTGTCTCATTAAATTATTAACCTTTCTCAGGGGTTGTTTTTGACCTATATATGTGTGTGTGACATATTACAGATATCCTATAACAAGAAAGTGATGAAGTACTGTGGTGAGGAGGGTTCACAAAACCACAATCATCCAGGAAACAGTGCCATTTTGATACCTGCCACTAAAGTAAAGCTCTCACTCCTTACTAATGAAGTGAACCAAGGGCCTACCCCACCTGTGGGCTTCTCTGCATTTTATCAGGCTACAGGTCACAAAGGAAACATTCTTCTTATATTTTTTATCTTATATGCTGCAATAGGAACTTTTCATACTGATAAGACTGGCACTTAGCGAACACAATAGTTTTTCATTTTTGAGTAAAGATAAAAATAAAAACAACATGTAAAAATACAAAGTACCCAAATAATGCAATCAGTTTAATATAACAAATATAATGGACATATTAAGTCCTAAATATATTTTCCCTTTAGAGTATTTCAGTTCTCATAGACTTTATGGTTTTACTGGGTTTAATAGTCTTACTTATAAGTGTACAAACACTTCCAGTAAATGCTTTAAATCTGATATAATATGACAAGGCAAACAAAATCAGCAATTAATATAATGTCTGTGGCTTCTATATAGACATATGTCATTTATATAAGATTGTAGGGTGTGTTTTCATACAGATGTAGACGAATGTTCTATTCTGAGTCAGGAAGAAGGAGCGGATCCTCCCTGCACTCAGATCTGCCTCAATACTTTGGGCTCATACCTTTGTGCTTGTCATCATGGCTTCAAGCTGGATGCTGATCAGCGCACATGCGTTCGTGAGTTTTACACTAAACAAGATTGTAACATAAATATAGTAGTGGACATAGAGATCCTGGTTATAACAACACAGTCATTTGTTTAGAAAGACTCTTTTATATATAGTGACCAGGTGAAAGAGTTAGGAACTGTAGAGTTTAACCCGCCCACATGGTTCCCCTATATAAAAAAAGTCTCTCTAAAGAAATCAAATCATGGAAATGACTGGCGCCGCTGAACAAAACAGTCCATTTAAAAATAATTCACAAAGGCAAAAGGGTACATGTTGCACTAAATGTGAATATGCATGCGTTTTGTTGTATTACATCAGTTAAGTAAAAAGTACAATTCCTTCCTCCTGAAAAACAATCTGTACATATAAATGGGATCAATGCTCATTTTGTAATGCATCATTAGGTGAGGTGAGCAACTTGTACAACATTTTGGAAAATGTCCTCCATGAGCCTTAAGCTCAATACTCTAATCATTTGCTCATATCTCAAGTTTTGTCTCTAAGTCTGTTGGTAAAAAATGGGGGATGAGGTCAGTATGATCAGCATGGTCTTATAGAAAACCTTCACAACAGGTTTTTGTATTTTGTACTTATATGGAATATGTTTGTATGTCTGTTGACCCAACATTTTTCCCTAACCGAATTTATAATGTTTGCTTTTTCTTTTATACCCATACTATATTGAGTTCATACACTCTAGATAATTATAACCTCTTGTTTGTCTTTACCTCTTTACAGAAATTTGTTAAATCCTGTGTTGTGTGCTGTTCCCCAGGGGTACAGTGTGAGTCTCCGAAAAGCTTAAACTGGAAGATTAGCCCAGTGCTTCCCACATACTACTACAGAGATGTGATCACTGCTCAATGTGACACAGGCTACAAAATCATTATAGTAAGAACAAATGAAACTTCTGCTAGGTGATAGATTGGATTCTACATAAAAAAAAAAATAACACATTTGAATTCATATTTATTTCAGAAAGGAGTAGAGTTCAGCAATTACACATTTACCTGTCAGAGTAATGGACAGTGGAGTTTACCTCATCCTCAGTGCCATAGTAAGTCCAATAGTTTATTTTATGTTTAACCATAGTCTCGTCCAAAAGTATTGGAACAGCAGGGCCAGTTACATTTTTTGCTGCGCTCCGAAGACCTTTGCGTGTGAGATCAAAGGATGAACATGAGAAGAGAGACCAGAGTTTCAGCTTTTATTCCCTGGCTTTTATTGACATCTACATATGTTAGAGAGCATAGAACAGAACATATGAGAGATGTTCTTGTTGCACAAGATGACAAAATACATGGAGAAAAATTAAATGGATTTAAAAAACAACAACAAAGGATAATAGTTCTGTTCTTTTTTTTTTAGACAGAATGCTAGAGTTCGCTCCCTCTAACAGAAGGCAAAGCTGGATCACTTTTAAAAATGAGCCAAATCGGCCGATTACCGTAAAATGTTTTTTATGGGTCTAATTAATCAGGTGAGCTGATCAATCGATTGGCCTCTAATAAGTATATAAGTGTATATGAGTAGCTCGATAATGCTTTTAAAGGGATGCTTTAAAACCACCCAGGTTTTGATACAGCATAAACAAATGAATTGGCCTTGCTGTTCTGATACTTTTGGAGGGTACCTTGTATCACATTTTGTACACATGAAGTCATATTAAAATTTGCCACTTAATTGTCATTAAATTACCAGTTTCTTTTCTAATTATAGTTATACACTGTAAAAACCCACCACCCTTACTGAATGGAGAAGTGATATTCATCTCTGGCACTCATAACGAATATCGGTCTACTATCAAGCTGCACTGTAACAGGCCATACACTTTTCCTGCCACATATAAGAGTAAGTTGAATTTATGAAAACTTTTATAAAAACATGTTTTCAAGTTTCAGTCCAGTTATTGTTTTTATAAAGCCATGGAGCCATAGTTATTTATTTATTACATTCATTTAAAATGAAGAATAATTTGATGATTCGGTGATTTCTTCCTTTTAATTTTTGGGTGTGATTTCTTCCAGTAACCTACACCTGTGATACAGATAAGGAATGGAGAGATGACCAGAACAATGTCATACCTGTGGCACTAAAATGTGTCCCAGGTAAACACTAGTGTATGATTGCAAAGCACAGCAATAACATTGGCATTCAGTATGTACATGTGAACAAATGTACTGTATATGTATTCTTTAGAGAAGTTTGTTCTGAAGGTTTTCTTGGTTGTCTGTGTGAATCGTATGATTATCAGAGTGTGGGCGCCCAATGGTAACCCTGGAGCGTCATAAGAGGGTGTTAGGCGGTCGTGTTGCGCCACCGAGAGCCTTCCCCTGGCATGCCTTGATACACCACTTACACGGAGGAGGTGGAGCTGTTATAGCGGAGAAATGGATCTTGACAGCAGCAAATGTTTTAATGACCAACAACAAGATCATTGACCCCAACCAAATAAAGGTATGTTGCATATCCAGGAGGTGTGCTTTTTCAAGTAAGTAAAAGTAAGGCCTTGGATTATTTCTTAGTTCCCCCCAATATTACTTAAGGTTTTGTGCTCAGTGTAACAATGAAAAAAACTTGAGTGTCATATATAGATATTTATATACATAACATTAGCCTACTAGTATGTAAAATTGAATCGCTTAAAGTGCTGTTTGGTTGTTTTTTCATTGTACAAACTTTGGTCCATATTTATTATGTTCTGCCATACACTACTAAGTTCACCATTCTCCTAAAGTACCTTAAAAACAGCTTGGGCTTTGAAAAAAAACTGTTCTTAATTGGGTGCACTTCCACATGCCTCATAAGCTGTCAGAGAGAAGAACACCGCTGCATATATCAACCAGTATATAAGAACTATAAACACTGTGTAAGATATGCGTTGCTATAATTTATTCGAATAAAATAATTCATATCATTCATTCATTAGGTCAGGGTTCTGGTGGTTCTTTAGGTGTGAGGTGAAAATACATCCTGTAAGGGATGCCAAACACACACACACACACACACACACTGTGTAAAACTATAAATTTTCAGTTATTTTGTCATTTAGCAAATGGAGTTCTGATCATAAGCAGCAAACCTATGACAGTGATATTAGGTGACTTTTACCGTCTTCTGTTTTTCTGTCTGTTTTCAGATTCATGTTGGAGTCAGGGATACACTAAAACGATCTGAATTCTCACCTCTTGAGGTCAAGTCTATTTACATCCATCCCTTGTATAATAACTCAGATGGTACACACTATGACCATGACATTGCATTAATAAAGCTGGAGAAGCCCATTCCCTACAATGCTGATGTTATGCCACTGTGTTTGCCTCCACAAGAAGCTGAATTTACACCTGGTCTTACTGGGTAATGGTGTTTTCCAAGCACTGCACACCTAGGCTACACATATATAGGCTGTATCCTATATTGTCTTATTTAATAGACCTATATAAATAACCAAAAAAATGCTTTCAAGCAGTTCTTACTTACTTTTTCATACAGAAACAATACCTACAGTTTATTACAGAACACTTAACCAAGTTCTGTATGCTCTAATTTGTATGTATCATATTTATTGTGCCAATTCCTCCTCCATTTTCAGGTGGGTTTCTGGATTTGGTCAGACAGCGAGAACGAAATCATCCAGGTTTCTCAGATATACCTCCCTCCCTCTTGTGGACAAACATACCTGCCAAAATTTTGTTAATAATTTAAGGATCCCAGTGGCCCTGACAGATAACATGTTCTGTGCTGGTGTACCTGAAGGTGGAAAAGACGCATGTGATGGGGATGGTGGTGGGGCACTAGTTTTAAAAAAGGATGGTGTGTTCTGGGCCACAGGTATTGTTAGCTGGGGCTATGAATGTGGCAAACCAGGTAGATATGGCGTGTACACTCAGGTGTCACACTATGTAGACTGGATAAACAAGACAATGAGTGAAAACTAAGAGCAGTAAATTTTTGCACCTTTATTTCAACTTTACTTGGATCAGTGTCTGTAGAGCTGTGAATAAAATTGAGATTAAGTGTGTGTCTCCCACAATCCACTTAACTATAAGTCATGCATATTTGTAAAGTTGTTTTTGCACATCAACCTTATATACAGTATTAGGTCACACTTAAATAGTTAACAAGCTACTGTGTGTGTTCACAACCATCAACACTCAATCATCAGATCAGAGCTCGACTAAAATGGCGAAGATCATGTTTGCATTCTAAGAGCTGCATTTGTATCAGTAAACTATACAAAGTAAAACATGAAATACGTATTTAAGTGATGGCCTTTATCCAATTCACCAGTTTTGCAGTTTTAACATCTGTGTATAAGCTGTGTCTGTTTCAGCTTATAATTTGGTGAAAGTAAAACAGTGAAAAATATTTAGATTATGTACACTGTAAAAAAAAATTACTGTATATTTTTACGCTAATTTACCAGCAGCTTGCATTGCCAGTAATGAACTGCAAAATTTACAGTAAACAACTGTAAAACATATTTATGGTAAAGTCCTGTAATATATTATATAGTTTAAAATGCTACCTTGCATTTTCTCAATGAAAGATACAGCTGAGGTGAAGTATTATTCAAGGACCCTGCAGTAGCCTGACACTGCTGGGATTTGAACACATGACCAGTTTACCTACAGCACAATGTCTTAACCACTGAGCCACCACAATTGCACCACAAAGGCATTGATACAACACAATCTCTCAATGGAGTAAAGTCAGTGTTAGACGTAGTTGAATCAGTACAAGCTTGTTGCAGTGTTATTGGAGTGGCTCAATGATTAAGGCTTCCCATACAGGTCAGAAGGTTGAATGTTTTAATCCCAGAGCTAGCGTGGTTGGGCAAAACCCTTAACCTTCAGCTCAATTGTATCCTGCATTAGCCAAGTGTGCTGTACTGACTTATGTGTTGCTTATATATACCATTAAGTTATTACAGTACTTTACTGTAAATATGTTTTACAGTTGTTTACTGTAAATTTTACAGTGCTTTATTGGCAACCCAAGCTGCTGGTAAATTACCATAAAAATCTATGGTAATTTTCACAGTGTACAACATATTTAGTTAAAAGTGATAAGCAACAAACTTTAACAAAAAAAAAACAAAAAAAAAAAAACACATGGACACAAACGTTTCAATCAACTTTCAACTTCACAGGTGCTTTTTTTTTTTTTTTTTTTAGCTCAACTGTAATTCTAATCCTATAAAGCTTTCTATACATTTGGTGGTGTTAGATTCAGAGCTGTTTAGCTGTAGCAGTACAGCTAAACAGCTATAGCTTAACATAAATAGCAATATGGATTATGATTATGACATTTACATATGAAGAAACTGTTCCATTCATATATGGCACTATTAATCATCAACTGAGCATAGTTGAATCCAATTCCACTTTCAAGCTTTACATGTAGTTGGGTCAGAATATTAAGATGCAACTGTTGACTAGCACATTAGTCCATATTTAACATCTCAGGTCCAAATGCTGATATGCATAATTTAAGTATTAACTACACAATTATGCTACAAACAAACATTTGCTGTATGCATAGGAAAATATAAGACATCACACAGCAATACTGACTGAGGGGCTAATTCTATCAGATCCACCAAGTGTGCCTATAGCTTCAGGAATTGACGTTAAATGGGACCAGTAGATGAACTGGGACCAATTTTAGTTTGTTATGATTGTGTCACACCTGTTAGTTTTTATTAAAAAATAAATAAATAAGTAAAACTAAAAAAAAAAAATCAGGTGCCATGGTGGCACAGTTAGCTGTGTTCAGTGCTGTGGGAGGCTGTTGCGGGTCCCTGACTATAATTAATTATCATGCAGCTGGACCATGAACATTGGCAAGAAGAAGAAAAGGTCATTTGATCACTGTTAAAGGTACACTGTTCAATATAAGACCTTTTTCACTCTTTGTGTTACAAATAAGCAAGGATAAGCATCAGCGTTTTAAAACCTCCAGTGAGATAGTGAACAATGGCAGCAAATACAGGTCACAATCGCTGCAGCATCAACATCAAACATCTGTTGTCTTGTGAGAAACTCAGAAAAGTCAGCATTATGTGTGTATAGTACCCACTTCTGCTGCAGACCATGACTACACTTTTGCATTACGCCTCAAAGTGAGTTCATTCATTCATTCATTCATTTTCCATGCCGCCTAATCCTGTTCAGGGTTGGGGGAGGGGGATGGGGGTTGGGAGCTGGAACCAATCACAGCTGACTTTGGCTGAGAGGCGGGGTATGAGACTGGCAGGTCGCCAGTTCACCACAAGCCCAACACACAGAGACAGACAACCCTTCACACTCACATTCACACCTATGGGCAATTTAGAGTAGCCAGTTAGCTTACTCCCATCTGTGCATGTCTTTGGACTGTGGGAGGAAACCAGAGTACCTGGAGGAAACCTAGACAGGCACAGGGAGAACACGTTCAAGTGTCACATGGTCACATGGTCTTCCGCAGCTGTTCCACATATGGACTAATCATACACACTATAAATAGACTTGGACTTGCACACACACGCAGCGAAGCATTGTTTTGTCACTTAACTTGTGTAAATCTGTCGAGCCGTCTTATTTCACTTCGAGTCGTATCATTTCACTTCGTGGTTTTGACCCTTGCTCTAGTCTATCAGTTGTTGTGATATTTGCCTTTACCCTGTTTGTGCTGTTCGCCGTTTGGCAACCCTGCCTGCTTTTTGACCACGACCTTGCCTGCTGTTTTTTTGTACTTCTGCCTGGAGCTTAAATAAAGTCGAAAAAGGATTTTATGAATGACTCCAGCTTGCGTTTGTGTCCGCCTTCACCCTGTGGTTCTGACAGAATGAGCTTCCAGATCCACTCTGACAAGAACAAAGAAGAAAAATAAATAAATAATAATAATAATAATAATAATAATAATAATAATAATAATAATGGGGCAGGGTAGTGGTGAAGTGGTTAGCACTCTCACCTCACAACAAGGAGGTCCTTTGTTTGAGTTTGTATGTTCTCCCGGTGCCTGCGTGGGTTTTCTCTGCGTGCTCTGGTTTCCTCTCACAGCCCAAATACTTCAGATTAGATCTACACTGTAAAAATGTTTGTAAAGATCAAAGTAAGAAGCTGTCAAATAGCAACAGTAAAAAAACATAAAATCCAAAATAGTATAACACCGTACTATTTATAGTAAATTACCCAAAATCAGGAAATGGTTCATAACTTTAATTATTACTGTTATAATATGTAGAAAACACACAATTTTGTTGTAAAGATACAACCCGAATTCCAGAAAAGTTCTTTAAAGTTGAAATGAAAACTAAAAGATTTTCAAATGACGAGCCAATATTTTATTCACAAGAGAACATAGGTAACATAACAAATGTTCAAACTGGGAAATTGTACACCTTTATCCA
>JAQMCW010000032.1:11934119-11947467 GCA_030068335.1 Chrysichthys cranchii | reverse complement strand
TGTGTGTGTGTGTGTGTGTGTGTGTGTGTGTGTGTGTGTGTGTGTGTGTGTGTGTGTGTTTGTTTGTTTGTTTGTTAAATGAGGTAGAACTCTGCAGTGCTGTAGCCCTCCAGGACGGAAATCTGGATTTGGTTCAGAATTTTAAAAAACGTTGTCCTATTTCTAAAGTTACATTGTATTGGATACTGGATGACTATGAATAATGAGGACAGCAAAGCACAGTCACTAGTCACGCAGGAAGTCCATTACTGCACTGATCTCATTTGGAAGTGCGCATTTTCATATGGAAGGGGAGGGTTTAACAATCCCTGTATAGGAATATATATATATATATATATATATATATATATACACACACACACACACACACACACACACACACACATGTATGTATGTGAGTAAAATTCAGGCTTACATTTTAGTACAGCATCACAAATCACAACTAAACAAATAAAATAAATAATATAATAAAAATAATAATATACAGATACATTATTCTGGTACTCTAGGATAACTCAGGTGTTTCCATGTTAATGTAGTGAATGTTTTCTCCTACAGCAGCAGTCTATAATATGTTCAACAGACCTGAGCATCTCCCACAAGTCAATAAATGCGTAACACATACCTCGTTTCGAAAAAACAAAGTAACCTGGGTAGAAACAATGACTTGTAAAGTTACAACAAAACACACCAACGCGGTGCGCGTGAGAGTGGATGAACAGGAGCTGTGTGTCCGAGCCCAGAAGTCCGCATTGGTACTCACATGCTCTCTGCAGCGCTTTCCACCAGGAGGAAGAGGAGGCAGAGATGAAGAGGGGAGGGGGGTTTTCAGTCAACGAGATTCCAGCAAAGTGCAGAAGAGGATGACAGGAGGATGAAAAAGTCCCTAGAATTGCCCGATGGGTATAACTACTGCGGGTAGCTCTGGTGGGACGGTGCAGATGGGGGAGGAGAGGAGAGGAGACGAGTCTAGCGGAGAGCTCTCACTGCTGCAGCACGCGCATCAGCCCGAGTGGCGCATTACGAGCACCTATAATTCACCCAGAACCCAGTGTCAACCGAGTCCTCCCAGTACACACACACGCACACGCGTGCGCCACCGCAGGCACACACAGGCAGAGTCTGGAATCAGCACGCAATGTTTTCCTTCAAAAGAAAATAGGTGCTATGGAGTTAGCATGAAATAAACCACACAACTCTCTGCTGTGGAGACTCGGGTGTTAACGCCACGGCTGTCTTCTTCTTCTTCTTCTTCTTCTTCTTCTTCTCAGGATGTGTGTGTGTGTATGTGTGAAGCTTTTGGACTAGCGCAGGACTTTCTTCTCAGTACTGCAATGATGCGTCGCCCCCCGCCCCTTCACTAATACTCTCTCTCTCTGTCTCTCTCTCTCTCTCTCTCTGCGCTAACGCTCCTGGGACACACAGAGTGTTGAGTTAGCTGTTTTGCCCTGTATAGAACGCCCCCCTCCTCCTCCTCCTCCTATCCCGGGTATAGTGCTGCTTCTAAAGCACACAGTTCTCCAAGCTGTTCTCGCCACATCCCCCATACTGCACCTGCCCTAAACACTCTGTTTTGTACACCCATTCTAGAAAAAACGAAATGGTGAAGTTGCACACAGCTGCTTCAGCTCCTGGCATCCTGTCATATTTAATTGCATTATACAAGGCAAAGGCTTCCATGGAGACTACAGAGTGCTGTCCTCACCCTGCAGGGTCAGCACTGCTGCACTAAAGACAAATCAGTCAAATCTGAAGCCACCCTGAAATGATGAGTCTCCAGGAACTGTTCTAAGAGAAATACTTATGACTCAGTAGTTCAGGCAATAAAACAATTGATCTTATTGGTCAAACTGTTTGCTGGGAAAATAACACTATTGATTTTGAACATTGTGTCGGGCGGCACGGTGGCTTAGCACTGGCGCCTCACAGCAAGAAGGTCCTGGGTTCAACACTGGGTGCCTTTGTTTGTGGAGTTTTCATGTTCTCCCCGTGTCCGTGTGGGTTTCCTCGTACAGTCCGAAGACATGCACATTAGGTGGATTGGCTATCCTAAATTGCCCATAGATGTGAGTGTGCCAGTCACAGATGGAGTTACACGTCGGTTGGGGTATTCCATGGTGGCAGCTGATGATACAATGTCGAGGTGGCTTGTGAAGACAGTGGACCCCGCATGGTGCGGGACTAATGCTAGGATGAAGGAGATTTCAAATATTGTGTCCTTTTTCTTTTTTTTTGCATGTTCTCCTCACGTGAATGTGTGTTTAATCTGGGATCACTGAAAAAAAACAAAACATCCAGGCAGATGCACTGATGAGTAGATAAAAGGGTGAAAGTGTGTGCTCGGTGCCCTGAAGTGGATATAAGGAAAGTGACCGTGAACCCAATGGCCACACTAACTGAACTTCAGAAGTTCTCCACAGAGAAGAACAACTGTCTCTTAAATACTCCATCAATCAGGCCTTTATGGCAGGCACTTACAGGACTCTGAGAGCGTGAGGAAAAATCCTGTCTGGTCTGCCAAAAGAAAAACGTGATGCTATGTTTGGCAAAAAAGAAACAAAAAAGTGCTGTGTCTGGCAAAAGCCAAGTACTGCTCATCTACTGGCTATGACTATGTTAATAGTGAACCATGGTGGTGGTAGTATGATGCTATGCAGGTGATTCTCAGGGGCAGTGATTAATAAAAGCTGCTTCAGAGAGGACACATCAGACTGAGGCAAAAAACACTTTTGCTGCAGAACAAGAAATTCTGCATAAAGACTCAAACTGTTCAAAGTTCACTGGTTAAAGTAAACGTCTCACTTGTACGCATGGGCATGGGGATTAATGATAGCCTGAATGTTTACAGCTGGATAGACAAAAAGGTAACAAATTTATTGATAGCTTATTACTGCATTAGATCAAGGTTTGGTGATGTTAACTAATGCAATAATTAACATTAAATTAAATTAACAGGAAATGAATGGAGTTGTTCGCTGGAAAATTCTGGGGAAGAGTCTGTTGCCATCCAGAAGGATGATGAAAATAAAACATGGATGTCTTTCCAGGGGACACCGATCCAAGACATACTGCAAAGGACACTTTCAGTTGATTACACCGGAAGAAAATAAAGGTATTGGAATAGTGGCCAAGTCAATCACCACACTTAAACCCAACTGAAAATTTGCAGAATAAACCAAAGATCATGAGTCACCCTTTAATTTAAAGACTCTGTGAGAACGAATGAGCCTACATGCCACCTGAACACTATGATAGATTCGTTTCTTCACACATCAAGCATCTTGAAACCACTTGACTTCTCCACTAAATATTAGAAAAAAGTATGTTTATTTCACTTTATTGCACTTAACTTTTTATGAATTATATCACGATTTCTTTGTCTGTGTAGTTTTATTGTGTTAAAACTAACGTCTGTTCACCACTTTCATGTGAATAGCTGCACTGGAAATGTTTATTAGAAAAACAGTTGACATGTTTGAAATTTATTTCCCGTACTGTATAGAGAGCTCTAAATTCCGCTGAAGAAAACAGGAAGCTAAACCACCAAAAAGTTTAAAAATTTATTAGCCTATTTAAAATCTAAGTGACAATATGAAAAAAACCCCACCACCACATTAAATTGGAAGGAAAGGTAGGCGATTAACATGAGGGAATGGGTGGGGGTGTTTGCGTGTTGCTTATATACAGTACATATACACATTATACACAAGCTGAGTAAAAATATAGGCAATCCTTCTGTTCCTGAAACCACCAGACATTCATGTTTTTACGAAGAAATGTGTAATACAGAATACCTTAAACACAAGAAATACAGTGTAAAATATCAGACTCCCACATGGGCGAGAAATGCAATTTCAAAAATGATTTTCTGTTGCTTTACAGCACTCAATCCATTGTCTATGGTACAAAGAATATAAGGATTCATACAATCATACAAGGTACAAAAATGGTTTTCTAATAAATATAATTACCAAAACGTAAGCAGTCAGAAATGCAATATTGCAATATTACATGTGGTAGTGTCTTTGTTGGCAGCATATTATCCTGTGGGAATTGTGCAAGACTGTGTCTGTTGTGCATTAGTCTGTTTTCCACAAGTCTGTGTCAGTAACATTTACATACTGCAAAAAGATCTATGGACTGGCGCATTAACTGACTACTCACTCATCATACAGGTAACACAAATCTGAACAGCACAGATACAAAGGAGTCTACAGGCACCTGGTATATGACCAAGTAACCCTGCCTTGATCAGGGCACTGGAGTTCATGTGTCAAGAAAAGCAAGCAAAACAAGAAGAAGAAGAAGAAAAAGAAAAAAAACAAGAAAAAAGAAGAAGCTGGCTGGTTAGTTGAAACTTTGAGTACACACAATTAAGGCATTACACTGCACACTGTAAAGAACAATGTAGTTAAAGATATAAAATCATGACAGCATAAAGTGCAAAAACCTTCAACCACTGTAGTATATTTTGCCCTTGCTCTGTCAAAAGAAGAAGAAGAAGAAAAGTCATATTACTCTAATCAGAACACGGGTTACTGGTGGTTACAAGACTTCAGCCAGTTAAAAAAAATAAAATAAAAATACAGGACCCAAGATAAGTGAAACAATAGCAAGTGCAGAAGAAAATGTTTGGGTCATCAAGGCCAAACATGTTAATCCCATTCGCTTTTGCAAATCCTGGAGCTCAGTTTAGGCTTCATTCCTCCTACCCAAAAACAGCATTTACAAAATCTTATTCAACAATATCAAAGATTCTCTTTTCTCAGTCTGGTACACAGTTGACTGCACACCACTCCACATCATGCCCTTGAATACATTTACTGCATTCAGCTCGGATCCTTTTGGATTTCCAACACCTTCATAACCAAAACTGTAAGCACGTAGTGTCCCAGCACTTGTGTAGATGATGAAATTTATTCCATTCTGTATTAGGGTTCAATTAAGGTTGCAAAATAATCTTCACTGCTTATTCAACTCCTAAACAAAACATTCTAAATATTAACATTCATTAAAGTTAATTTCAAAAGTCTCTTCATGTAACAGTCTTAAAAAAAAAAAATCCTCCTCTTTTAAAAAGCTTACTGTTTTAGGAGTTTAACAGTCATGAAAGAAAAAAAAAAAAAGATGACAACACACGAGAGACTACTGAAGGTAAACTGTCAGACAGATGCTGGAAACATCAGTAGGGTCATGTAACACAAGCTGCACCATTACATAGTGTATTTGAAAGAACAGGATGAAGCAGCAGGCTGGCCACTGTAAATTTTCCCTTCATCAGCTTTGAAGAGTACACCAATTATACAAGAGAACTCTAAGTGGGTTTAAGTGACCAAACCAGCACAGTGCTTTTGATGATAAGAAAAGACCCACCCTGTTAGTGCACATACAAACATACTCATGCACACTTAGCCAACAAGTCTCTTGTGGAGCAGTTCAACCCTGCAGAAAAATGTCAGAACACTTTGTCCCACACTGCACTCATTCAAAATACCTCAAATCAAAAAGGACATGATAAAAATACTTCCATGGTGCATGGACACTGCCTTTAGTTTGAGCAGAACACCACACCAAGTTTACATATACATATACACACACAACAAGTTTGAGTTACTTGAGACAAAATTTTGTCTGTGATTCAAGGGGGGGAGAGGAACTTCCTTCACACCTTTTGTGCAAAATAATGCTCAAATGTATAACTCTGGACAATTTAGATATGTTAAATAAAAGTGTTTCCAGAAAACGGTATATATTGCAGGGAGAACTAAAGCAAAGCACAATAAACGCACAGAGCTGAATCTTTTAAAATGAGGCAAATAAATGAGGCAAAAGAACTGTAATGATTACCGTCACACTGAAATGACTGCTTGCATAAGTAATGTACCGAATGTAGGCAATTTCTGTGTCCAGCAGAAATTAGCAGGCTCTTATAAGAGTGCACAGTTAGCGAAGCAGACATAAGGCATGCCAAGAAAGTATAACAAATTTAAACGTTAATTTGTTAGTTTAGAATATATAGTGCTTCATAAAAGCATATTAGTCTTTATAACAGGTATGCAAACACACAAAAGTGAATAATATTTACACAGCTATTTACAAAAACACAGTACAAAAATCAATGGACTGAAGGCCACTGGCATTAAAAACAAGCAGGCCTGCTCGTCCACTAATGAACCTACACTGCTGATTGGTCCATTTAAATAACGCAAACACTCGAGATTGGCAGAAAAAAAAAAAGCTTACAAGAGCTTTAAATGCATACACATAAGGACAGCCAAAGAATAGAATAACCTAATAAAGTTAACAGAAAATAAGCGATTGGCACCAAAAGACAGACTGAAACATTAGCAGAACAAATAAGCGCAAAAACAATATTTGCTTCTTTGTATTTGAGAGGGAGGGGGGGGTTCCTTTTTGACTGAATTTTGAATATCAGGTAGATTTCAGTCACAACAGTTCAGAGGTCACCCCATTCACAACAGGGCTAGAGAAACTAATTACTAAACAGGGACACTTGGTTCTTGGCTTGCTTCAAAATCCATTCATTAAATATTGATGTGTTCCTATAGGTCTGAAGATGCATCACGCTGAAATAACCCTATAGGTTTACACATTACTGCAAAAGCAGATCTCAGTGGAGGAATCATTTCAGATCATCTTCATAATTATGGGAATAAAGTAAGAAGCCCATTAGAGTACGTAACTAATACTGCCTGACATAAAAAGGGTGTTAACACCCAGTACGAAATAATTTGTTCACAAAGTCCTCTAATAACTGTTGCAAAAATAGAGAAAAGTCAGAACAGAATTTACATAGAATAAATAATATCACCAGTCTTCTTTCTCGGTTATGCATGTATGAGCAACAAAA
The DNA here is from genome assembly GCA_030068335.1 of Chrysichthys cranchii. Taxonomy (NCBI): domain Eukaryota; kingdom Metazoa; phylum Chordata; class Actinopteri; order Siluriformes; family Claroteidae; genus Chrysichthys; species Chrysichthys cranchii. The sequence continues at coordinate 11,940,596 of JAQMCW010000032.1, read as the reverse complement.
CTGTGAGGTTGAATGAAAAGACCAAAGTCTGTGTGTTTATGAATGAGGTGAAGTGCGAGACCGTAGGTGACTCTGAAGCTCAAGGAAGGACGTGTGTCATCAACAGGTGGAGTCATAGCAGCATACCCTGTGTTGGAGAAAGAGAAGAGTCCATCGCTCACACGCTCCTGCCCATACCCACTGGGGTGTCACTCCAAAGGCTTGGAATTCCTTCCACTCCTTCCCCCAAGGAGAGACAGCTTATTGTTCAGTTGATCCGAGGCTCTCGCTTATATGCGTTTTCATGTCTCCCTCTTACCCTTATCATGTTTTCAGGTTGTTTTACTGTAAAACAGACAAAAGGTCCAGTTTATCCATCTTCATTTTCTCGACGCAACAACTTCTATAAACCATGCAAGTTTTATGGTGTCAACAGATAAAGACCTTCTCCACAGTGGAAATGCATGCATTGTCCTAATTTGCCCACATGTAGGTAGAAAAACATCTGCATTAACAAACACATGAACATTTAATCTCATCTTGCATTTCACTCAAATGTTCTCACTCTGTATGGGAATCAATACCCGGAGGTTAGCATTAAACTTACAAAACAAATGTTGGTCTCTGGGATGATGTCTTTGAGAGAAATGGCATCTTCATTACCCGCCTGCTCATCTGTAACTTCAGCTCCCAAACTAAGAGAAAAATGAAGGGGGAGTAGCAAGGCTTTCAGTTATCATGCACTGCAGCAAGGGCCGTATTAACAAGCATGTGTGTTCAGCTTTACCAAAGAAGAGCGCTGCTATCAGGTTCCGTGCTTGCAGGTTTGTGCACCTCCACCCCCACTGATCTATAACAAACACCACAATGTTATAACCATGAACCTAAAATATCTGAAAGGCTGAAATTTGGAAAAAATAAATAAAATCTGACATTAAATAAAAAATTTGTTAAAAACTAAGCAAATGTGTAATTACCTGACTGGGGGCACGGAGGGATTTGAAATATCAGTTGCTTCAAAATCACCCGAGGATCCTGCCAGGGGAGGCATGCTCGGGAGCAGGTCAGGTCTGTCTGACTGCATACCTAGAGCAAAATTAAACAGATCCATAAAAATAATGATGTATATTACATTATTAGGACTGAAAGATACTGGATTTCTTTGGTCACCATTCTCACCGATTTCGACGTCTGTATCAGATTGGATAAAGTGGGAGCGGTAGACGAGCCGAGAATCAAGAAACATATGGCTGCTGGACTGAGCACTGGGTTGAGCAGTGCCCATGGGCAGCTTCCTGGCCACACTCTGACAACCTGCACGGCTCTTCTTCGATGGCGATGATTTCACTGGGCAAGGAAAAGGATGCAACCAAACATAAGCACATAGAGCTCATGTTTCTGAACAGATAAAGCACATAAGAGATACATGCATCCAGGAAAAGACAATAACGGACAGTGAATTCAGATCATTTTGAGACCTACTTGTTTTCCTAAATACCGTGTTGCACATAAAGCGCTGGAATCGCTCTGCATAGAATCCTGGGCGGTGAACAGACACAGTGTCCTTAAAAAGAATAAAATGTAGGGTAGAATAGTCATGGGGCCATGGTGTTTTAAATAGCACAGTGACAAAATCATGAATTAAACTGATACAAAGAAAGACTGTACTTAAATCTTACCCCATCGTGAACAAGTGCTTTCCAGGAATGCTCCAACTTCTTTATGAATCTACAAAGCCACATTTCCAAAAATACAGCAAGTCATGATTTAAAAAAAAAAAAAAAAAAAAAAAAACACAAAAAAAAAACAAAGCAATGTACGTCTCAAATAGAATTCTAACACGATACCATTTAAAACGCGTCGCTTGCCGCATAACGGCAGCAACATTTCTATTTTACAACCTTCCTTCTGACTCCAGTAGCAAAGTAACGTGACTACCATAAGCTTAATAATGTTGTGAAATCACTTTACTGGATAGCCAAAAAGATCATTTAGCACACAGCTACAGTGGGCATGGGGTGTTGTGTTACCTGTATGACTGCAGAATATCGATAATGCCAATGTAAACCAGTAAGCGCTCTCCTTTACTGTTCCGAGCTGGGATACCTCCCCACCTAGGGAGACGGACAGGGAGAAAATGTAAATCGCCCACCGGACAAGTAGAAGCTCCAGTGTGCTGCCCATAGACTGATTGTCCAGAAGGCTAAGTGACTAGGTGAAAATGTGGTAGCAAGTTAAAAACTAGTTAGTGTATAAATACAGACGAACAGTATTTAAACAAGTATATGAATCCCCAGGAAGGAGACAATTGTGAAAAAACCCTTTACCCCTTTCCTAATGATGTTTTTGATATAATGTTCACAACCTTGACAGTCACTGACAAACGTTATGACCTGTGATGTTCTCTTCCCTTCAAAAGTAAAAAACTATTAGGAGTCTGACATCTATTTTCTTGCAGGAGCATAATAAGCTATTCTTTTTTATTTGCTTTACTGCTCATGGCTTCAAGATTTCCACATACTTCTGCTGCAGATTTTAAAAAAGATTTCAGTCATCTGTAAATGATAAAGAAATGCACCTAACAAAATTCATTCAACCATCAGCCAGTGTAGCAGACTCTGGGATTTGTAATATACACTAGTTACAAGATCATGGTGCATTGCAAAACCATGAGGTGGTATTATATTTAAAACAAGCATACCTAATGGAAACTTTTGGTAATGGAAATTTTTCAGTCGGAACTTTTATTTCACTGGTTGCTTAGCCCATTTGTATTCCAAGGAATTACAAATAAAAATGAACCCGCATAAAATCTGATTCTCCTGGAAGCCTAGGCTAGTGATTTGTCCACCCCATAAGACTCTAAATAAAAGTCTTGTTTGAAAACACAAAATATATCAAACACAGCAAACGAATAAAAAAACGACTATTTTGGCCAACAATTCTGGGAAAGCCACTTCTGCGGGTAAAACAACTTGGAATATGACCGAAGATAAGAGAGACAAAAGATCAACTGGCCTATGCAAAAAGTAAATTATAGTAATCATAGCATGCAGCTGTTTAACCCAGGCTCCATGAGAGATGCACACTACCTCACTAACCCTAGCTAGCTGTCTAAAACATGGAGAAGAAAACTAGTCTCTCTGATCATTTGCTGTGTGTGAAACTTCATAATGAGAAACTGCCTATCGATTGCTAATTAGATGACAAAATATAGCCTTATCTGTACAAACAAACACATCACAGCAGAAACTTCATATAGTATCCTGACACAGAATCCTACCTGTATACTCTCTCTTGCTCATATCAAATTGAATTCAAATTTGTGAAATATTCTGTGCGCACACTTTTTAAATTCTGGGGTCTGGATTCAACTTAATGCAATGCCGTGCAAATTAACAGTCGCTGAGGAATGGTGGTCAAATGTTTTAGGAAGCAAAGGTGCTGTCACCTTACTGCAAACATCGGGCCGCCAAAACGTTTTACAAAAATTAAGATGAAATACATTTGCTTCTGGCAGACTCTTCCCCAAACAGCCAGTGCTCTTGGTGAATAAAACAAGAATTCCCATGGACAAAAAGCAGTCAGTATGCACAGGGAAAAGAAAACCCAAACATTCCCACAGGACAGAATTTTGCGTGTGTATAAATCTCAAAAGAGTGAGACAAACAGAGATGACTACAGTTAAGGAAAAGTTGACTGACTGGTCCTCGCTGTCCACTGTGCCCTTTCCGCGTGCCTCTCCCTGGATGGACTCCATAGCCGTACTGTACAGGGCTTTCTGGGCCTGAGGCCTCTTCTGGTCAGGTGTGACTGTCCCCTCTACCGGCCTGCAGCTTTCCCCTGCCCCGAAACGCTCACGGCTCGCCTGATCCACGTTGTGGATTCCAACCAACAGACTGTAGTCCATGATCTTAAAGCTCTGCAACAGCTGAAATACACAAACCATCAAGAAAATCCTCAACACCACCACTCCATGTTGAATCATGATCACCACAGAGAACATGTAATTATTCTAGTGAACTTGGGAGGTTTTTGCCAACACGCATCCACTATAGTACATAAATACGGCAGTCTATAGTCTGCGCAGACTAACACACATTCCAGGGCATATCCGCCAGTCACAGGTCGCACACACTCACCAGGCAGTCTCGCTGGATGGTCTTACTGAGAGCGTTGTAGTTGTCTGGCTCAAGCTGAATTCCCTCAGGCATGTCCTGGATGAAGTCTAGGTCTTTGTAGGTGGGCACATTTTTCTCCCTCTCTTTGGGAGAGGCACGGCGCTTGTAAGTAGAGCCTTTTAAGTCATATTTGAGGTGCAATGGTACAGAGCATGGCAGAAGGTTGTTCATTACTACAATGCGTATGTTCTTCCCCCCTGCCTGCACACAGTACAGTCCATAGAACTTAGGCAGCAGCGTCCGCTTGTTTTGGTTCAGGTTCTAACAAACAGAGAAAGATGACATATCATAAGACAATATAAGCTAATATTTAAGTGCAATCCAGGGGCTCTGCTCTCTTCTACCTCTCATATGTGCTCTTCACACAAAAACAATACTTACAAAATGAAAAAAGGGTTAGGGTTAGGGATTCATATAAAATTACACACCATGAAATATCCCGGCAGTAGTTTTTGCAAGAACTCAGCTTCTTTGTGCTGAACCGTTTTAATAATAAACTCATCATCGCTGGAGACGTAGAAGATGGAGCCGCTTGCACCAGGATTCGACAGTTCAATCAGAGGGTCATTACACAGAGAGTACTGCAGAGGCAGACAAACAAAACACATACAGCCTATGAGGCAGCAATAACATTTAACAGGCTGACACTTATGAAAGTTATTTGAATGTTTCTGTGTGCCTGCAAGTGTGTAAGGGTTTTAGCTGACCAGGTAGTCATCGGGTCGAATGCCAAAGAGTTCTCTGAAGTAGCGAAAGGCAATGGGTGCGTAAGTCTTAAAACGGAAGTCACCATGGTGATGTGCAGGAGTCAGATTACTGCCCTCACTGAGAAAAAGAGGGAGAAATGAAATGAAAGATATGGCATAAATGGTACACATCACTTTACTACGAACAAACAAAATATTAAAGCACACCTCTTTTCAGAAGAGAAACCAAGTGGCGTGCCTTGAAAATCCTGTAATTAGCAAATGATATAGTGGACTATCGTCTCGCAAATGCGTCGGATGGCGAACAAATCGACGTACAAACTAAATTCCCACACAGATTTTGTCCTGACCGATGAACAAATCCTCGATTGACATACAGGCAGTCAACCCACGCTTCACGGCACAAACATTCAGTTCCTGTCAAGTACTCGCGGTGTGAACGTGTTCAATGTGTTTTTTCGATGTGTTTCTCTGCATTTTTGCGCTATAAGCCTTCATTATGGGTCCCAAGAAAGTGAAAAGTGGAAACGGTAGTAAGAGTAAGAAGCCTATAACAACTGAAATAAAGAAAGAAATAATCGCGAAACATGAGAACTGCCACCATATCCCTGCGCCACCGTCCACCTACACCGGCAACTACGTAACCGCCACAAAAGGTAATGTGCATTAAAATCATCTGTTTATTTAATTTTGTTTAATTTTTCTATAATTAAGGTTATTTTAATTTTATTCTGTTTTATTGCCACACATAAACCCATAATACACTTTAAAAAACATGTTTTAAGGGCTGAAACACATTAACAGTATTTACATTAACTTCAGTGGGAAAACTGATTCGGGTCGCGAACAAATTGGTTCGCGAACAAAGTCTCGGAACAAATCAAGTTCATGATTCCACGTTCCACTGTACAATAGAAGGATGCTAGTGAAGGATTCAGTTTTGAAAGGCAAGGTGAATTTGAATATGGTTAGCTGTACCCAGCCAAACATCTATTTAACAAGACAATCATGTGTATAAATAATTGGTTACCTATAGCTAAAAAAAAAAAAAATGTATGCGATGTTAAAGTGGCTATGCACACAACCAGAAATAAGAAGGTGATACAGAAAATGCATACCTAGGAAAGAAGATGCTTTCTACCACATAGAAGTCCTGCATAAGAACATCTCTCTCAGCTTTCTGGCTAAGGCTTCCCACAGTGTGGGTAATACCAAGCTGAATGGCTCCTTTCAGGGCAGAAGAGGTTGTCTGGTGAGAGAAACGTTGCGAAATTAGGAAATTAGTCGAGCCAGCCTTCAGTGGTCTCTTTCCATGCAAGTAAGCAGTTCTTGGCCATGTTTAATACCAGACTCTCTTTAGCAACAGCTACAAATCTGGCTTGCAACAGCAACCCTCACCCAGCAAAATGGTAACTACAGTAATGTATGACTTGCTATGATAAGTAGTAGGGATGCACAGATACCACTTTTTTACAAACCGATACAAGTACGAGTATTTTTATTTGTGTACTTGCCAATACCGAGTATCAATATTTCTTAAATTGGATTTCCATGAAAGTGTAATCAGTTTGGAGGCAGGTTTAATTTTCTCTTTTGCAGATTACAACAAG
>JAQMCW010000032.1:11866978-11882503 GCA_030068335.1 Chrysichthys cranchii | reverse complement strand
AATAAGCGGAAAGACTTTGAAACTATCGAACATGTGTCACATACTTAGGAAGGCCTTACGAGAAAATACGTGGCAGGGAAGGTCACTAAACACATGGTCCAAATAGGGCTGGGGTCACATAGACCCCATGGTACCAGACCAGGGTTAACCATTTGTTATGTTATCTGTGTTCTGTTGTGAATAAAATATTGGCTCATGTGATTTGAATGTCTTTTACTTTTCATTTTATTTAACTTTAAAGAACATCCCAACTTTTCTGGAATTTGAGTTGTAAGTAATTAAACACTAATTTATAAATAATTCACCCGCAAATTAATAAGAAGTCCCAAAAAGCATAATGACATTATCTAGTATTCCAGTGATATGTGTTAATGATGATTAACATGAACATTGTTCATCAGCAGTCATTTTGGCTGTAATGCTCACTGGGACAGCAGTGTGGAATGGATTTGATCATTATGATATTGATAAGGGAATTTTGTGCCTGGAGTGACTGACCCGACTGTTCGTCCTCTTTCTGTGCATGTGTGTGAAATCACACTTATTGATCAGCCTAATGCAGGAGGAAGAGCCGCGGGCACGCTGATCAATATGCTTCTAATTAACCCATGTGTGTGGGCTGCAAACCCTCTGCCAGGGACACACATATATAAATATGTCCATCTGAGTGATACTTTTCACACACTCACATAGATTTTCTGTCGTAGTACACACCACATTATATGGACTTGTTCTTTAATTGTATTATTTTCAGTATGTGTGTGGTACGCAGTTGCTTTAGTGCTAATAAGGATGTAAACACGGCTTCATCACCACATGGTAAGTTTTGTGACTGGGTGATTAATTATTGTGTTTACGGACACTGTATTGCAGACATGATGTATTTTGTTTAATGGTTTGACTTTTGGTGTAATTGCTGTGATTTATAATGGCCATTAACAGCTGTTTCATTGTTATATTGTGTATGGCATGCACAGGAGACATTATTCTTCTTTGTACAGATCCCTTATCTGCTTTCACCGCTCCTCTCGTCTCTTTTTCTTGTTTCTGCCCTTACTTGTCTCCCTGTATTTTCAGTAAACAGTGCTCCCATCACATCTTTTTGAAGCCCCGTGTTTTGTTTTCAGTACCAGGTTCATCAGCAGCAAGCCGGGGGCTATGTGATATGTTTGATATTCGGTTGTTTTCCTCATATCACATCAACTAAATATCAGACATATTCCTATAGAGCCTGGCACGACTCAGCTCATCTTCACATTTCATCACCTCCAGATTTTTCTATGTTTTGATTTTTGATGAACACTTAAAATGTGAAGGAGTGGAAAGGTACCGTACAATCAGATTGTGGTAACTAGAAAGCACTAATTAGGCCAAGATGTACTGATGTACTGTTGTGCTACGAAATGTCCTAAAGTCAATTATATACATTTAAGTCAATTATATGCTCATTTTGGCAGTCCTTCCAGCTGTGTGTTTTCATCTTCAGAATACTTTGGAAAGAGATATAAAATCGTATAAATGGTATTAAAACTTTACCAAGCCATGGTAAGTGTATATGTAGACTTTAATAATATGTAGACCTTAAATAACACAAGTCTGTGATTGACTTCAGTAAAAAAAAAAAAAAAGGAAATATAATAATAATAATAATAATAATAATAATAATAATAATAATAATAAAGGGTTTTCAAATACTACAATTTCTTATGTATACATTGTGCGCCGTTGAGCTCCAAAAATTAAAAAAATAAAAGATCAAATAAAGTCATATGAGACAATAAAAAAAAAGGTAAAAGGCTTTTCTTCAGCACGGTTTTGGTGAGAAGATCTTAGCTACATGGTAACATACGACACAAAAGCAATAAAAGACGATTATCTTATAAAGTAATACATAACAGTTTCATTTACACGGCTTTATTTACAAGTGCAGTGAATTATCACCTAAACTCCCAGCCGATGATCTTTAGACATGATTCGGTGCATTTTCGTATCTCTAAAACGTTTTCCTACACCTATTCACATTTATTTAAGAAAAATAACTGGAGAAGACTCATGAGTTTGTGGAGAGGGAAGGTGAACCTTTAATGGCACAGATTTGTTACAGAGGTCATTAGGGACTGTATCACAGATTTTCTCTTGCTTTAGGCTTCAGTGAAAGAGCGCAAAAAAGCATCCGAAAACAGTACTCAAAAAGGCCATACAGTTATGTGTTTGATGCATTATCTATATCGCTTATCTGTCAGGGTTGTGGGGGAAGCTGGAACCAATCTCAGCTGGCCAATACCAACCTTTCACAGGGCTAACACAGAGATGAACAACCTTTCATACACACATTTACACCTATCGGCAGTTTCGAGTCGCTAGCTGACCTAATATCCATAGTTTCATGGGAACCAGAATATCTTGAGGGAGAGTGAAAACTCTGTACTAGTGATAGTGATAGTAGTGTCTTCAATGTGAACAGCACAGTGTAACAGTGAAATTACTTCTCTGCATTTGACCCATTCACCAGGTGAAGCAGGGGACAGCTGAACAGCACAGTGCTTGGGGACAGTACCTTGCTCAGGGTACCTCAGTGTACCTTTTTGGTCCTGGGCCTTGAACCCACAACATCCCAACTGAAGGGCCAATGCCCTGACCACTAGGCTACCACTGCCCCACATGCACATGTACTAAATGATCGCTGATTAACCCAGCATATGACTCAGTAAGCAAAATCTTGTCCCAAGGCCACACTAGCCTTGAAATTTCATCATGCTTTTGCTTAATGAAAACAGTTTTTCCCCTAGTCCTTCTAAGATGATCCCCAGCACTATTATTATCACATGAAAGCACTCATTCTTTCAACATTTGCCATTTATCATTCACATTTTAATATTCCAGCCTTTATATGACTCTAGTACATGTGATCAAGAGAGATAATACCATTAAATACAAAACCTAATCAAACTGTTAAAATGAGAGCACTGATTTCAGTGCACATTTGATTTGGATTAGGGCAACAAATCTCATTTTTGATTCAGTGTAGACCTCATGAAACAAAAATAAGTGATCCTCTTTTCCTTAACGGGATCCTGTGAAAGAATTGATTTTAAAATGAGTAATTTGACTGCACTACTTCCATTGTCCATTGCTACAATACATGTACACTACACACATGCGTGCACACACACACACACACACACACACACACACACACACACACACACACACACAGTAATTCACTAGATTGGGGCAATTAAGAGAAAAGAAGTGTACACAAACTGTAGGCAGTCAGATAAGCATGGTAAATATCAGCTCCCTATCAGCCACTGCTTTCTGTTTTTTACCTAAAATGTTGAAATATGTATTAAATTTACTATTTTCCTGGCCAAAAATCACTGTGGAGAATCTAACATCTATATTTCTGTTATCGTTGCATAATAAGCCAGATAAATTATAATTATACAGAAAATATGATAAAATCCATACAACTCAGTATGACTCCATATAACCCAAGTGTGCCTTGTCTGATACGGAAAATGTTGAGATAATTTATTTAGCATTGTTATTATACTGTTCACTCTTATCAATGTATTTTTGCTTTGATCATATGCAGGCACTCACAGAGGTGCAGCGATCAGATGATTTAGAACAATGCATCCATTTTAAAGGCAACAACCCTATTTCAATTATTAGCATTCAGTAATCAAATGACAGACAACTGATTGGTAAAAATGATTCATATTTTTAAACTGAAAACGCTACCCCACATTCAGAACAACGATGTTCACATATCCATTATAGGCAACTAAATCAGATCATGTCATACCAGAATACGTTCAATGGTATCGCCAAACTTAAAATCATCACACCCCTAGACCCACAAACACATAGAAATACATTTTTCATGATCTTTCATTATTATCTCATTAAAAACACATGGCAGAAAAAACAAAAATACAGATGGTCAGAAATCTATTCCCCACAGCCATAATTTGTAGTGAATATTACCTACAGTATAATCACAAGCAGTCTCACCATACAGTAAAATCAGATCCTCATCAACATTTAAAACAGCACCGAGGTCTGTGTATACTGTTTTTTATAAAAGCGTACACACACACACACACACACACACACAATCACTACAGGGTAGACAGAACAAAATGTGTGTAAACCTGGAGTTATGATATTAGCATTACAAAATGACTTAACGAGAAAGCTTTTGTGTATGGTGTAAAAGGAAGAGCTTTTTGTGTCTGAACATAAAGAAGGAGGGTCACACACAAATGTATAAATACCATTGTAGCGCAGATAGATGCTCCTGGCCAGAAGTGAGAGAAGAGGACAAGGCAGAGCAGGGCACGGAGAGACCTCAAAAGAACACAGCAGAAGAAGAGACACTTAAAGAGAAACGAAAATACTTCAGCCTACGTGTTCACCTTAAGGTTCTTATCAGTTTGCTTATTCCAGGCCCTTAATTGGCTTTTGGAGATTTTAAAATAGTCTATTATAATGATTCTGCTAAGAAAGGCATTTATGACTACATGATTCTGATTAATTATTGTGTAAAGCCAGATAAATATTGGTCCCCACTTTTTGCAGATGGGTGCCATTAAGGTTGTTGCCACAAGTGCACTGCTGGTGTCTGTGTGTCTGCTGAGTACAGCTGCTCCATCTTTAGCAGTCTACAGCAATGGAGAATGTACCTTTAACACTAAAGGTATGTTTGTGTCTGTCTATGAGTTTGTGTCTATGTGTAATGTGTAGACTACTATGTTGACCATAAAGTACTAACTCATGTGGCATCCTTTAGAGTTTGCACCATTACAACCACATCTACTATAAGTCATCTATGGAAAACAGTAAATTGTGTCGTTCTGGTGGAAATACAGTTTCTTGCATGAACTAATTTACATATTAAACTAAATATGTGCATAAGGCAATGTACCGGCTTTTTTTTAATTCAGTTTATTTACATTGTGTATGTATCATATGATTGTTTTAGAAACCTAACAGTGATATTTAACATGAAATGGTCATTATGTCTTGCTACACAGGGAGCTGTGAATATCAGGGTCAAGTCTTTGGTATTGGTGACAGCTGGATCACTAATGACTGCTACCAGTGTGTGTGCATGAAACCCTTTGGAGTGGGTTGCTGTGATCAGTAAGACATTCAACTCATTGTGCTTGTAAAAAATACAGAAATATAGAAAATAAAGAATTTTGTGTTTACTTGAGAGCAAACAAATGTATGTATGTCACGTGCATGGAACCACGTGTGATATATGTACAGGACAAGTGTTATGGTCTTTGTAAATATTGAAACTCAGCATCTGTTTATAAGATGTTAATAAACACTAATTTTGTTATTTACCGCTTCCCTCAACAGCAATCCACAGCCAGTAGATTATCCAGACTGGTGTGAGGTCATCAGGAAGCCTGATTCGTGTGTCAGCGTGGTGGTGATGAAGGCTAATCACAAGCTTCCCTGCCTCTATGGGAAATGGGGGAAACGTCCAGACGCCTGGAAATCTGACAACGACCCAATATTTTAACTAAATATCTAATAGACTATTATTTATTGTGCAACTCGTTCAAATATAGGAATCAGGTGAAATTCTTGTAACACAGCTACATATCAGGGGTAAATATCTCCAAGTACTTCACATTAACTGAGTTTTATTGAAGATCAAATCTAAAGATCTATTAAACCTGATGGCATATAATGAGTATTCTTGATGTATTTGGTTGTTACTTATACACAGATTAAGATCTTATTTGTCTTGTTCTTAATTTGTGTTAATAAATGTTATCCATAGTCATATTTTGTATTTTTGTGATTACTGATTGAAAAAGGGCAAAAAGTATAAATGGTTCAGAATATAGTGTCACTGCACTTGAACTGTTTGGAATGGATTTATTTGGGACTTTACAGAGCATGAACATTGTTCCTTGCTGAAAAATCCAGCCTAGTCTGACCTGCTACCAAAAGCCAGAGTAGGATGGACAATAAGCTGGTAGACCATCTTTGCTTACGTTGCTTAATCCTCTACATGCCGAAAGGTGCTTAAGGTTTCAACAATTTGCCGCCACTTGATCCTGTCTTGGGCTACATGTTCTGCTTCACCCCATTTTAGCTCCATCTCCTTCAGCTCATTTATCACAGTTCATTGCCAGATTGGTTTGTGTTTTCCCAGGTAGTGTCCATCCCAGAACAACTTTTGATACATGGTTCTGGTCCATTGAGGACGTGGCCAAACCATCTTAAGCAGTGGTGCTTGATCTCCAGCGCCACATTTGCAAGCTTGTAAATGGTGGTAGAAAAGATCACTGAATGATCACAGAAAATGCTACACTGTAGGCACGGTTTAAAGAAAAAAAGACGAGAAAGATGATATACCAGTTTGACCAGCTCAGCCTGTGGTTTTTTTTTTTAATCCAATTCAATTCAATTATATTTATATAGTGCTTTTAATGACGGACCTTGTCACAAAGCAGCTTCACAGTATATAATGTCCAATTAAAAGCTTATTAATCTATAAACATATGTACAAGTGCATACACACACACACACACACACACACACACACAAACACACAGTGCTACCTCAGAACTCGAACTTAATCTGTTCAGAACATGGGTTCGAATCCTAAAAAGTTTGAGTTCTGATCGAATTTTCCTCATAAGAAATAATGGAAAACCAATTAATTGGTTCCCGGCCCCAAAAAATTACACCGAAATATGTGTTTTTTAGAACTTAAACAGGATAAAACAAGAAGAGCATATACTAAACACATCTAAGCACATTTATCAAAACAGTAATTTGTAAAGAAAGAAAATAAATGTATCCAAACAATGTGAATGTCATGGATCCGCCCGCGCGGAGCCTGAGCGCGCACCCGCTTTGATGACTCCCAGCAGCAGCGCTGTGGGCGCATCCGTGAGGATTCGCTCCAGGTGCGGGTGTCACGTGGTCTTAAGCAGGTGATCCACCTCTGGTCTAATGACTCAGACTATAATAGACTCAGTCTTGGACACTCAAATGGCGAAGCATTGATTGCCGCTTTCGTGTGTGAATCTGTCAAGCTGTGATCTAAGTCTGTATTCTCTTCTGGCTCTGACCTTCTCGCTTGTTTTTCGGTTTATGATTATAATCTGTTCCTTTGTGGTGTTGTACACAGTTCGGTTACCCTGCTGTTTCATGTACTTCTGCCTGGAGCCTAAATAAAGCCTGAAAGGGATTTTATGTCTGACTCCAGCCTGTGTTCGTGTCCACCCTCACCTCACCGCTCTGACAGTGTAAAGTTAAAAAAAAAAAAACCAGTGACACCTTTTTCATAAACCCAGACACAGCACTACTACCTTGAGTCATACTATGCCATGCGGTCCATTGTTTATTTTTTATTATTACTCTGTATTCGTAACTTTTTGGTGCGCAATGGCTACCAAAATGACATAAAGTGTATTACCTGATATTTTCAATAAAAAATGCACTATCACTAACAAACGATCCAATCACAGTGAATGCGAGGCTTAGACTGAAGCGTCACCCTTTGTTTCCGCTGAGAGGCGTGACTCATTTCCCCACGCGTATCTTAGTTATCTTAGGTCAGCGTTCATGGTTCAACTTCTGAGATTCAGATCGAGTTCTAGGTCATTTTTTTTCGTACTGGTTGGTTCGACTTTTAAGAAATTCGAGTTCTAATGAGTTCGAGTACTGAGGTACCACTGTCATATATATTTACTCCCTATCCCTGATGAGCAAGCCTGTGACGACGGTGGCAAGGAAAAACTCCCTGAGACGACAAGAGGAAGAAACCTTGAGAGGATCCAGCCTCAAAAGGGAACCCGTCCTCATTTGGGTGGGTTTTGGCATCAGACCAAGCTCCATTTTCTAACAAGGATCATAATGTGTACTGTATTATTTCACCTTGGAAGCTGTAATACTAGTTCAAGCACTATGTTTGAAAATGTTAGGAATCATTTCACCGGCAAACTGTTGACATACTCTGAAGTCATATCTGCCACAGTAATTGTGTGTTCTAGGTGACTGAGTTTGCCTTGTGTGAACTGGCTGTTTGTTGATGCTGTTAGCTCTTCCAGCTCTTGTTTCACTCTAAGACTTGGATTCACACTCTGGATCACCTCAGCAGGTTTACTCATGATTGGCAGCCATTTCCAAGCAAACGTTAAGCACTTGTGTAGTTTCTCCAGTCAGGATGATTGGAGCACTTGATCTGACACTCCAGAAAATACTAAACAGTCTTTCGTGTTGGTGTTTTCCGGTGTGTAGTCTCCGACCTGCTGAAACCTGATATTAGGGGATAGCATTGTCAAGGAAACTCGCTGCCAAATACATGTAAATGTCAACTCTGGACCCGACAACATGTGTAAGAAGTAACGCTCTGACCTTTGGACGGTCATTTATTGTTGCTAGATAGCGTTTGGAGCGCTAAATACTTTGAGACGATAACTTTCCGTGGCCCCGTGTCACATGATAGCTTCTCGTCACGTGTACATATTCAAGTTTCGGAAAAGTCCCCCCCTTATTTCCCCTCCTATAAACCACGCCTCCTCCCGCCCTCCCAACGCATTTGTTGGTTACACCGTGCAGCTCCGGTAATCTGATTGGTTCTGAGCTGACGCCTGCCAGGCTTATTACTTTCGTGTCCACGCCCCCTTCCCTAACCTGCTTTAGAGTAATTGATATCGCTATAAAGCTAAAGACTGGGAGTCTATCAAGACGAAGAGGCAGCTCACAGTACCCGAGTTTCAGTAACACTTACAGGTGAGCTGACCTTTGGGTTTATTTTAAATGTCTGTTCATTTCAGCTTATAGTTTAGGGCCGGTTTGAGTAAAAGTGAGGAAAACCGACGGTGAGTTTTCAAGGTGTCTTGTGTCAGTATACTCCTGTTCGGGAGATGTGTACACTTAGGCCCAGGCATGTAGCACAGCAGAACATGAACTAGTCTCTGTGTCATAGTATAAATTATATATATTATAGAAGGGTGCTAGTCATTAATCCACCCGCTGTTAGAATTTTACTTTATGAGTATAAGGAAGGTCTCAACTTAAACTCAGGCGACTTTTGTAAACAAAGCCGGTGTTCAGTGTGTTTACTCTTCCAGCAGCTCTGCAGCTCTTAGGCTGTTTAATGCACTTCACACTTCCAGTAGCCTAGACCCAATCTGGTATTATTATTATTAATAATAATAATAATAATAATAATAATAATATTTATTATTATTATTTATTATTATTATTATTATTAATAATAATAATAATTATTATTATATATATATATATAATATAAACGTATATATTTCATTCACCAGAGCATTGTTTAGAACAGCGCTTCTCAAACCTGTGCAGAGAATGACCCCTTTAAATCTAGAATAAATTCAACTGTCCGCCTCAGTACAGGTTTCTCAACATAATTCAACAGTACGCATACGCATACTCACTGTTTAAAGGTGTATAGTATGTATGTATGTATAATATTTTGGCTGCTTCTTTCTTGAGCCATATCAATTTTTTTATAGTTGTGTGTGTATATAGCAAATAGTTATGAGTTGTCATTATTCATAGGTTTGCCATAACCCTAACCCAATTATTGGAACACCTAGTGAAGATTAATAAAAGGGTAAAAAAAGAAAAAAATCCACTTTATGTTAAGGTAGCTCCATCACACATTGAAAATATGAGAACAATCCAACCTTTAATTGAATAATATTAGTATAGTAATAATATTTGGGCTTCTTCTTTCTTGAGCCATATCATTTTTTTATAGTCATGTGTTTATAGCACATAGTTATGAGTTGTCATTATTCGTAGGTTTGCTTGTATTTTAGACATTAAGGTAGGAATTAAATCTATTCAAATTAAGTAAGCTTATTGACTCTGATATCTAAAAATAATAATGTAGCAGTAATAATAATGATGATTATGATGATAATGAAAAAAACCCTCATCCCTTAGCTATACTTCACAGACCCCTTATGTGGGAGATCCACTGATTTAGAGGCAATGAAACTGTCAAACTGTGAGCACTTGCTTTATCTTGGTGCTAAATGAGCCAAATTACACTTCTTCCATGCCCACACATTGAGGTCTCCCTTTAGAAACAACTGTGCTGTTTATGTTCAAACAATAAAAAAAATATATATTGTGCAGTTTGGAAATGTCAGTGTTGGTATGAAAAGTAAAGGAAATGATTTGCTTCCTCTTTTCCAGAATGGACACCAAAACCCCACCAGACATTAGTTAAGCCTGTCTCAGTGTAATAGCGGCTTGTTGTATGTCTTGTGAAATCCTGTATGTGCTTAGATTAGATCACTGGAATGAACCAGGTAGAAGCATGTGAAAGTATCCTGTCTACTTTTACTACTTAGATGTGTTAGTTGGGTATTTATTTAAGCTAAAGAGTTAGGAATACAGATATGTATTTGTGGACATACTGCTTTCTGTTTACACTCCACAGTTGAAGGGTAGAACATGGCGAAGTGATAGAAACACAGGCCACAATGGTGTAATTTTCACAGGGAAGGGAATTCTTGGGGTAAAAAAAACAAAAACGTAATTGTCTGGGGAAGTAAAGTGAAATATTTCGGCTTCGGCTGAGACGAAACTTAAAACGAAGAAATGGAGTGTGGAGAAACGTCCTTGAGCGGAGTGGGAGACCTGGAGCTGGACCCAGACATTGTAAGCGAGGAGGCAGGAAAATTGTACTCTGAACTCCAGGTAACCAATCAAAATGCACGTGTTGCTCATTTTATACTTTCATGTCACATACCAGACTGAGCTGAGATGTCCAACAGCCAAAGCCTGTTATTATGAAAGCTTTACATAGATGAATGCTTTGTTAAACTGTGATGAGTTTTCACACTGCATTGCTTTGCCATCGTTTCATAAAGGAAGTGAACTGTAGCTTGGTGCTGTTTAAAAAGTCCCTGATGTAGTGAACTGCTCTTCCTGTCCTAGTGGCTGTGCATGAAGATAAGAAACTCAAACTGGACAAAAAAAAAGTGCATATATGTATGTCATCATGTGCTGTAAATAAAGGATGTATCCACAGCACAGTGTGTTTCCTCACCTTTTTACTCTGTTTTGTGCCTTCTTATCTCTTTGTGTTTGAGCGTGCAATATGATATATTTTTTCGCTACCTCTTAATACTGTGTAGTCGGTTGTGGAGACTCATGGAGCAGACGTGGTTGAATCACTGCTGCCCATCCTGGTGTGGGTTCTCGAAGGGCTCGCCAGTTGTCGGGCTCAGCTGAGAGAGAGTGAGGAGGCTGTGGAGAAGGAGAAAGGAGAGAGGGAAGAGCTGCTGGGTAGGTATGAGAGAGAGCGAACGCTGCGTAGAGAGAGCCAGGAGGTGAGTTCAGTATTTGTACTGGATTTAAACGCTCCAAAATGAGTTCAATCTTTTTTTTTCTGGCCATTTAACTATTACGTTTAAAATTTCTGAAGGGATGCCTATGTGCATCAATTTCCTCTCACACCTCTGCAGCGCTATTTGGAGTTAGATGATCAGTTTGAGCAGGAGAGGAGAGCAATGCGTGGAAGAGACAAAGAGCGGGAGAAGAGAGAAAGAGATCTGGAGAAGAAAGCCAGAGAGCAAGCTGACCAGAGTAAGCCAAATTTTCCTACGTCTGTGCTTTGGTGCTTGAGGGCCACAGCAGTTCAAAGCTGTAGGTTGTTTTTCTTTCTTGTTTGCTTTTTTTTTTTTTTTTTTTAAATCCCTCCCAATTTGGGGCTTTGCCAGATACTACCCACTAACTATTTTTATTCTATAACACAACATCTAACAACCAGAGAGGGTGAAGTCTAGCATGTGTTTTCTTGAAGACGAGTGAAGCCAGAAAATGGCAACAACTGCACATGCTGTATCAGAGGGCAACTGAAAAGCTCTCGACCCTCTTCTGCATACAAGCTCACAAATGCTTATGATTGGCTAGTGTCACTCTGATTGACCCCTAGGGGGCACCACATTTTTTTTTTTCTTTTGGCCTAATGGTCGCAGATTGGCCACAGGTATATGGCATTATCATGATTTGAACTTGTAGTCTTTTGAGAACAGAGGCAACGCTTTTCTGTTGAACACTTGGTAGCAAAGCAGTGCAAAGTTTAGTTTTGCTCTGTTCTAAATCAAGATCCACCTCATTGACTAATTAAACTGAGGATTTTAATATATTTATAATTAGAATTTCATTATTGTTTCAGGAGGATGGATCCTGATTCTGTCTACACATTGCTCATAATAGCAAATAAATCCATCAGAGGAATAGCTATATATCAAGCTCAAATGATTGCGCTTTTTAATTTTCGTCAGCAGGCTGCTGGCATTTCTAAATGAAAACACGGTCTCTCTCATCACATTTTACAAAGCAAATTTGCACCCAAATTTTCCTTATAGTTTCTTTACATATCAGGTGGTTCTGTTTTCTTCAGTGGTGGCTTTGGAGGAGCAGAGAGCAAGTGTGGCCAGGGAGTTGAACACGTTGAAACACACACACAGCAAGGTCAGTATTTTACTTCTGCCTTGACATTTAGCACAGAGCCTGTTTCAGCACATCAGCCTTTCTCTGTTTCTCTCTGTATTCAGTTAGTCCTTGCATATCGGGATCTGCTGGAAAAGAAAAAGGAGTTGGAGAGGGAAGGGTCCCCTCTAAGGTATTTCATCATGCATTACTTTGGCCTGTTTAGCACTAATGATTTGATCCTTTTCTTCCTTTACTACAACAGAAAACAAACCTTTCTGTCATCGCAGTCAGTTTGGGCCGGATTTTTTCCTTTTATGATCCCTCTGACGTTATATGAAGTGTTGCGCAATACTATTAGCATGAACATTTTTGACATTTTACACTGTGTGTATTGTTTGTTAAATGTTATGTTGTAGAAATCGCATTCACCATAAAAGTACAGAGCCACCCGAAGAAAACGCAGCCATCCAGGTAACCTTACGTATCGCGTAATAGATTGAAGCAGCATAACTTTGTACATGATGCAGTGTTTCTCACACGTGACTTTCATTTTTCCGCTCTGTTTGGCTTATAGTGTGACATAACACCCGAAGTTGCCTCCAACACCAAAATATCAGAAACTCCAGCTTCCACAGACACTACAGATTGCAAAACTGAACCCATCAATAATTCATTCTTTATCAACGACATCATAAGTTCGACTCCAGAGCTGGCCCCGCTGCAGGGCCTTGTTGAAACAAGGTACAGTGGGCAATAAGCGCCTCTGGGTTCATTTAGTTAGTTAATTACATTGTCTTTCTTTCTTCCTCTCTAATAATTGTGTGCTACTTTTTGTGTTTGATTTCTGGCTCTCAAAATCATTATAAGTGATTAGAGACTCTTCCTTCTAGGAACTGCAGACACAGTCTAATTACTTATTAAGTGATGGACTCGTGTAATTTTGATTACGTTGAGTTTTCAAATAATTATTTTCTCTTGAGAAACAAGGAAATATAGTGTTAGATTTTGTTGAGTCATGTAATTTCCTTTTCTAATGAGTCTGGATTCAGAGATTAATTTATGATCTTCATTAAGATTTAGTCTCACACACCACAAGAACTGCTAAGTCTATAGTGTTCGTGCAACCGTTATGCCGTGAAAGTTAGCTGTGACCAGAACTGAGCTTGACTAGAATTCCTTTTTTTTTTTTTTTGCCCAGCACCCCGGTTCGAGCAGAAAGTGGAGAACCAAACTGCAGTCTAGATGAAGAGATCAGACCAGTTAAGGAGAAAAGAGGTGAGGAGGAAGAGGAAAGCAGTCAAGATGATGAAAAAGGGGAGAAAGATAAGGACTTGGACAGTTTGGAGTGGGAGATGAGAAACACGGATTCTGTGTTTTCTGAACTCTCAGAACTCAGTCAGGAATATGTGGAGAGCGTGGACCATGGAGTCAGTGTGAGAGGTAGGTTTAAAGCATGCGTGTTTAGATTGGTAATATCTTAGAGCTGGATTTATTTAAAAATTCCCACATGTACTTTTGCAAAAGGCATGTTATATGTGGGTGTGGTTTTTTTCTGTTCTCTGTGTGGTTTCCAAACAGGCAGCACAGTCCAGTTTGAGGAGATTCTTTCACAGTATGAGGAACTGAAACACACCCAGTAAGAGCTTGTCTGCTTGTTTTAAGTAGGCACTTTGCAAAACACTGTAAGATGCAAAGATAATCATAAGGATCATCTTACAATAAATCCTTGGTGTGAGCTTCACCATAATAGTAATAATATTGTCATTTTTTTTCAGTATATAGCATCGTGCACCATTAGAATAACTGCCCATGAGAATCATATAATAGAGTGATGGATGTTGTACATGTTAAGGACAGCTCTGATGCTTGTGGCATCTTAAATCGCACATTACAGCAGCAATTTATTTCCTGATCTCTTTTTTTTTTTTTTTTTTAGTGAGATGGTAGATACTGCTCGTAAGGCTCTGATTTCTCGTGTAGAGGAACTGACAAATGAGAGGTCTGCTCTGAACCTAGAGCTCGCTTCCTGCCAGGAAACCATCACCCGACTAGAGGGCAAAACCAAGGAGATGGAAGAGGAGACTAAAAGGTAAAGTGTATCATTAGCTTTGTTCTGCTTTTCAGGTTGAAAAACGGTGTTCCTCTTTCTGTGGTACTTTCTGAAATGCAGGGTTCAGTTCCTATGTAATAGATCACTTTCATATTAAAGGCGTAAAGGTACAGCATGGTACTATTTTTTTGAGGGGATAATCCTAGTGTTTGTCTGTTTTATTAAGGCCCTGCGGGTGCTTTTTTATAGTAATAGCGTTTGGTAATACGTTCTGCTCGAAGCACTTGAAAGTAAAAATTATATGATTGACCTTGCCTTTTCTGACAGGCAAGCTAATGTGTACATGTGCTATATGAAAATGCCTGCCAGTGAGTCCTGCAACTAAACAAATCTATTTTTAAAAAGGAGAAATGAGGACCCTGCTAAGCTTACAGCAGTATTTCAGCAGCATAATGGAAGTTCACATTTCCTGCTAGAGCTATGTATGTCCACTATGCTGCAGAAGAACTCTGCAAATAATGGGAAACACCTCTCCCTTTTTTTTTTTTTTTTTTTTTTTTTTAAATTGAATTTGTGGGTTGTTTTTTTTGTTTTTTTTAATGAGGCATGTTTCACTTTTGACAAAAGTAGCTTTTCAAAGATTCTTGAGGTCCTAAGAGAATGTTGGTTTTCTTTATCATCAGCAACAAAGCCATTTAGATCAGTTTCACAGTTAACATTGCTCTTTTCAGCTGGTTTCCTTACCTGGTATTTCTGACCTGTTTTGATCTGGATTAGATGTTGTAGATGTGCCACACTTCCATGAAGGGTAAGGGTGATTTAAGACACATGGTTAAAATACGTTCCGCTGACCCCCCGCGAAAGGTCAAACCACATTAATTTTTGTTATTTAAATATATTTTCAGGCTTTATAAACCATTTCCACTCTATTAACCTTCCCCCCACTCTTATAAACACTTCCCATGCTCTTAAACACTTTCTACACTCTTAAACCTACATCATTT
>JAQMCW010000032.1:11847099-11861676 GCA_030068335.1 Chrysichthys cranchii | reverse complement strand
CTATCTGAGAAGCACTGTGTAATAGCGTTAGTAACGTTATATAAATAAATAGACGACTATTCGACCAATAAAATTGAGGTCGACTAATTTTCATGGTCGATTACGTCGAATACGTCGACTAATCGCAGCAGCACTACTCAAGTTAAATGTCCGTCAGAGCATTTGATGAACAGGAGCTTCATCATTGCTCAGTGAGCTGTGCACTGTTCGCCCTTACGTTATTGCTGAAATAACCTCTGAATATCTTTTGTTTTCTTGCAAAGTTTTCCTGTCATGTTTACAGTGTAAGGGATGGTACATGTGCATCACAGATATTTGACAGCTCGTTTTTATAATTTCCATCCATTATCTAGAACACTTGCCATTCAGGGTTGTGAGGAAGCCGAAGTCAATCCCAGCTGACTTTGGGTTAGAGGTGGGGTACACCCTGGGCAGGTCGCCAATCTATCACAGGGCTTTATACAGTTCTCTAACTGATTGATTTTTTTTTTTTTAGGTTTGACATTTCATTATGACGCATATATCCAAAAACCTGATCAAACTTGACATTCACTGCTTAAGGAAAATGCACTTAACAAGTACCACTTTGCTGGTTAATCTGTCTCCTACAGTAACATAATCTCTACATGCAGACAACATAGGCAAGAGTATAAGTAAATAAAAACCTGTGAAATATATTATCAGTTATGTTTATGGTTTTTTTTTTTTTTTTTATGTTCATGTATCGGTGCATATTTATAGGCAGAAAGAAACAGTTTTTTGATCTAATTCAGCCTCGGTGAAAGCTGACAGCCTTTATCTAGACTGTCACATATATGAGTAAATATTTCTTAGCAGATGATTTACATTGTTATTCTTCCCTTCAGGCAACGCGTTCCTGTCCCTTTCACCTCTTCAGATCTCTGCCCTGTCTGTGGTCAGTGGGCGGCTGTGGGTGGGCACAGGAAGCGGTGCTGTTTTCTCCGTCCCACTGTCACTCAGTGAGTTCTTTTGTCTTTCTTAGCTGTTCAAGGAATCTCTTTCAATATGGTGGATTTGCCTGATGTTCCCCTGTTGTATTACTTTGTCCCCAACAGGTTCTGAGTCCTCTATCCCATATTGCACTTTGGCTTCAGCTCAGCTGTGCTTTCATGGCCACCGCCAAGCAGTTAAATTCATCATCTCTGCGCCAGGTGACACCCATTCAAAAGTCAAAGATATAAAATGCCACATTACGTGGTTTATGTTGCAGAACTTCATCTAGTGCTTCATCCAGTGCAAACTTCCCAGCCTCACATCTTCCTCTTGATGTGCTCTTGATGTATTTTCAGGCTGCCGTGGTTCTTCTGTTATGGCAGATGGTGCTGCCTCTACCTCTCATCTCATCCTCAGTGGTGGAGAAGGCTACATCAATTTCCGTATTGGTGAGTTTCTACAATGCCTTGTAAAATTATTCTACCCCCTTAAAATTCATCTGCATTACAAATGACAATTACACAGATTTTTTCCAGACAGTAACTTTATTGCAAATCGGTGTGTTCTTGAAATACATTTTTAGAGTCAATCTTCATTATTTGTCAGCAGCTAGAAAGAAAAATTAAACTAAAATTTGCTGCATGAGAATTCACCCACTTCATAGTGCAGTTGATCCTCACTTTAATGGACTAATTGCGGAGAGAGGTTTTCCATTGACTTGAACAGTCCGATGATGTGAAGTGTTTTAGTGCTGGGGGGTTCATATAATGGAAATCCAAGGAAAAACACCACTAAGGTCCATAAAAGTGCTACCCAAGTACTGTACACATGAGAAGCAGCATGCTGACCAACATTAATAGGGAAGTACACTGAGAAAACATTGAGGTGAAAAACACCAAATAATCGCAGAAAAAACAGTATAGCTTCACAACGACCACAGCACAACCGACGCTTGTAAGCAACTAGTAGCCCGTACGCCACCGTCGCCTAGTGGACAATTGCTGAACTACCGGACTCAGTTCGCCATACCCGGGATTTTTAAACTTTCCTACCGGACGTTCTGGCTAATGGATTTTGTATTCAGACTAGTGGATTTTGTCTGTTGCATCCGATATCCATTAATGCGGTGTCCGTAGATGAGAGGATCGACCGTACTTGGTAGAACTACCTTTTGCTGCAATTTCATCTTTAAGTCTGTTGGGGTAAGTTCCAACTAGCTTTGCACAGTGTGAGATTTTCACTTCTTGTTTACAGATTTGCTCCAGATTAGTCAGGTCGGTGGGATGTTTGTTGACTGCAATTTTCAAACAGTGCCACAAATTCTTAATGGGATTCAGATCTTGATTTTAACTTTGCCATTACAGAACATTGACCTTGGTTTTTAACTACTCCTGCATTGCATTTCGGACCATTGTCCTGCTGTAATGTGAAGTTTCTTTCAAGCTTTTAATGGAATGAAGCAGGTTCTCTTGTAATATTTTCCTGTAGTTTGCTCCAGACATTCTCCCTTCAATTTTGAAGGATGGGGAGAATTGAAATTCAGTTGGTGCTGGCATTAATGTCTGAGCTGTGCAATTCTAGACAATTCATCAACACCTTCTGACCAGTCAGATTAAAGAATTCAGCAGCTCTGAATTGAATATTGAATATTCAAGTCGCTTCTTTATGCTTCTTTTTCTTGCTCCTGACACTTGCACTTGTTGTACGTCACTCTGGATAAGAGCGTCTGCTAAATGCCTGTAATGTAATGTAATGTAATCAGTCTGTTACCGTGCCTGCATCCAAGCTCTCACTTTAATAGGTTATCTATATCTCTTAACTAATAAACTCTCAACTCTGTATATAAATGAGTAATAAGGAATAAATTGATGTATTGTTTGTTTCCTATTCTACAGGTGATGAAGGGAGTGATGGTATTGGTGAGACTGTCCCACAGAGATCAGAACGAAGTCACATGATCATCTGGCAGAGCCCGAGTCAGACAGTTCCTAGCTCCTCCCTTTGACAGTAATTTTGTGTGTATGCTTATGTATTTCTTCAATGTTTGTTTACTCAGAAGCACATGTTACATGTTTCCCTTGCTGTGCACTTATACATCTCCAAGTTATTGCCTTTGAAAGAGCAAGGAACGGTATTAAGTGATGTGACTGTTGACGGCAATCGTGTATTACTTTTATATAGCACTCAGAATGGACGTCCCAGAAAATGTGCATGAGAAAATGTTTTGGTGAAGACGAGGCCTTCTGCTGTATTGTGTGCTGATAAATGTTGCAGTGCAGTTTTGTTTTCCATTCGTGTTTCGAACACTCAGATTTAGCCAACAGTTTGGTAATTGCTGTGCATTTTGTTTGCTGAGTTTTTGTTTCCTGTCATACTGGTTGGCTGCAAAAATGATTTTGAGCAGTCAGTAAGATCATCTCATAGACCTGTATCTGTACTTGAAATTGTGGCAGCCACATCATGCTCTGTAAAAGGATGTTTTTAATTCATTTCTTAGCAGGTGTACCAACAATTGTCAAACTACATAAATAGGAATGTGAAAATGTTAACTACAGCTGCTAATTCCCACTAGCCATTGTGATGAATCTGAGCAAACAAGGATCAATTCAGTCATCATTATGCCTTGTCAGCACAACGTACCTTAATAATTAGCCCATGATGATGTACTGTATGAATGATTTTAAAGTGAAGTCTGTTAAATTCAGTAAGGATTAGGAAATGCACCCTAGGTTGATCAAAATATTTTTTATACTTTGAACTTAGTATTCTTGTCAAGTGACATGTGAGACATTTGCCTCAAGAGATTTGCATGTGTGATTCAGTATTCAGAACATGACAATGTCTACATTACGGGGAGGTTTGTGTTTGAAAGAACATGTCTACACTTGAACATCAATTATTGAGAACTGGACATACTTGCTAATTTATGACAGTTATTTGAACATGCGTCAGAATATATTATTAAAGGTTAATGTAGTTTTGTATAATACAGTATTATTTATTTTATAATACAAAATGCTTTTTTATGCTGACCTCCTAATGCAATTTTTAAATCTTCATGTAAAAAAAGTAGCAAATTTACAATATTTACTTTAAAAAGCAGTCTTTATCTAGACATGGCCTTTTATTTATTTCATAAAATAAAACAAAGGAAGAGCAGTGAGTGTCCTGGCAGTATACACATGAGAAATCCTGTCATAATTATTATGTGTATAATGTACTGAATTATTAACCCATGGACTCATAACATTATACCATTATAACACAGAAGGGAAAATAAAGTGAATTAAACTAGACGTGTTCTCATTTACATCAGGTACATTCACATTTTGTCACACAACAGCTGAGCATATTGTCTGGTTCTTATGAATCTCGGATGCCAATTTTTAATCGTGGTGTATATTCTTATTCATATAGTATTAAGTATTATAGTTCAAATTGTTCTTTTAGAGGGATGTGTATAGAGTTCTGAACAAACACAAAGTTGTCAGGTTGTTAGTTACTGGGTCAGCCAGCTATATATAAATAATATTCACAACTATAAGCCAGTGGCCAGTAAAATGTTGTAACTAAGATAACTAACAAACCACACCACTATACCTGTGCTATTCTTGGAAATTTGGGCATTTGAAGATAATCTGATAGTCCAGGAAGACAAATCTCTGGTCTTGAAAGGTCAGTCTATGTGGTGTGATAGGTCCTGCGTATGCGGCGACTGAGTGTGCGAGCCAGGCGATCCACAGCTGTACGTTTATATCCAAGGTCCTTAGCTAAGCTCAAGCCTTCGATGTTGCCACTGTACCACATAACCCAGCCGACCATGGACATCAGGACCAGCAGCACGCCCGAGTAGACCAGCAGATCACCAAAGTCTTTACCTTTAATCTCTAGTGGGACAAAGACTCCAATCAGGACTATAGTAATCCCAAGGAGGTCCATAATGATGGCAAACACCAGGATGAATTTACAGTGGGTTAGCCCTTCATTGTCAGCTGACATAATGGACTGGTGGAAAATGTGTATAGGACGGGGCGAGACACGAAGGGAGATGAGTCTTCGTCAAACCTGAGGATTTATCGCTGACAGGAAAATGATAACACCACTTAGATTACACACTTGACAGCACCTGAAGCAAAAAGATAATAAAGTAGTGTAACAACAACAACAACAAAAGATCAACCATTTACACCACACAATCTCTGAGGTTACAATTTCTCAAAAAAAAAAAAAAACCCACCTAATCACCTACCTTCCGCACAGGCCCTTTCCTACTGAGGTGGAAATTTTTATAAGCAGTTGAGTTCTTTTCCAGTTCCACCTTCACCTACACCCCTGCATGTGTCACCTGACAGCTACCTTTGTGTTTCACTCTCTTCCTAGATAGGGAACTGGATAAGCAAGTTTTAATAGGAAAGTTTTAGTGCCAGTAACAAAGCTCTTAAAGAGGCTGGTGTTTGATCTGTCATCAAAAGGGGGGAGTTTATTCATACACCATTAAAATAAATAACAATGAAAAGCATCACTATTACCAACCAACACTACCACCAAACCTGGCACATGAACAGACTTGCTGAAAAACATACACACACACACATGCACATACACATGCATACACACAAACATGCATACACATGCGCGCGCGCACACACACACATACACACAAACACACATACACATGCACACATATACACACACCCACACATACACACAAATAAACGCACACAAACATACACACATGCACACAAACACACACATATACATACACACACATATACACACACATGCATATATACGCACATACACATACACGCACGCGCGCACGGAAGTACGTCATTTTTCGGGGGGCGACGACAGCACGGGGGAAAGGCATTTAATTGTTATTGTTAGCAGCTCTTTATCCAAAACAAATTCCCAGACGTACAGAACAGAAGTGCGTAGGAAATTTGTTTTTTTATCATTATTTATACACACACACACACACACATATATGCGCAAGACAAAGAAGTTCACCGCCACGGAACGGTTTGTGCACGTGTCTCTTTGTCACGACGGCAGGAATGATTCAGTAGCAGCGACATGAACGGCGTTAGAGACTTAGTGACTTAGCTCTGTGTGTGTCTGTGTGTGTGTGTGTGTGTGTGTGCGGCTCCCGGGCTCCACCGCGCTAGCTCACTGTAACGCCGGGAACAAACGCATTTATGAAATGGCGAAATGATGATTAGTTAGACTGAGTGTTTGTGCTGCACCCTGTGCTCCCGGTGTCCGAGTGCTGCTGTTTCTAGCCGGTTAATGTGTGTTATGTCGCTAGCTCAGTTAGCCACCGAAGCTAATGTGCCGAGCAGATCAGTACCAGCTGACAGCTAAGAAAGACCTCCTTCGCGTTGAGTGACTGTACGTGGTTTATGCTCGTTTGCTGCTGTTGCATGGTTGTGTTTACTGTTTTGTGCTAGCTGCTGCTTGTTCCTCTCGCACTTCTACACTCCAGCTGCCTTGAAAACATGTAAAAAACAAACAAACCCCAAAACATACCAAACGTTTGTGTTTGTGTGAAATCAGCCTGAAACACACGGGATCAAGCAAACGGAAATATGAACGATGCAGAAACAGCCCCTAGGAAACACGCCAGTTCCCAAGAGTTGCAAAGTAAGATGCTCCTTAAACATCTCTCTCTATATATACATATATATATATATATATATTTTAAATCTCCCATGGGATTTTAATAACATAGAGCAGGGAGGTCTACAAACTGAATAGCTCTTATCTACACGCATGCAGGATTTCATGAAGGTTTGCACCTTATGGCAGTGCACTACAGACATTTTGATCATTCTCTGGCCAGAGGATTTGACAACAATTCAATCTCAGTGACAGTAATATGAACAGAAAACTCGTTTCTGTTAAGTCATAACTGTATAGTTGGCCACTCATAGCATTATCTGAATCTAGCACCTTTGAAGAAGCCTTACGCTCCGCTCTCTCAGCCCAATCACATCATGCCATCTTTCCTCTTTCCTGATATAAAAACACTGGATGTCAGTTAACCCGTCATTGTGATGGAGATATCAGTTTCTTATATAAATCCTACAAACTACATTTACTAGAATGGAAGCACCGTTTTTCTGTTTTCCCACCCTTTATGGGTGACCTGGGTGGCATGGTGGTGCAGTGGTTAGCACTGGCACCTCACAGCAAGAAGGGCCTGGGTTCGAAACCCCCGGTTTGGCAACGGGTGCCCTTCTGTGTTGACTTTGCATGTTCTCCCCATGTCTGTACTCTGGTTTCCTCCCAGAGTCCAAAGACATGCTCATTAGGCAGATTGGCTACCCCTAAATTGCCTGCATGTGGCCTGGCAATCTGTGTGATCGTAGCCAAGACAATCCTCATCTGGTTCAATTTGCGACATTGTGGGGATTGGCGCCTCACAGCAAGAAGGTCCCGGGTTTGAGCCCCAGCGTTGACCTGGGCGTCTTTCTGTGGATTTTGCATGTTATCCCTGTGGGTTTCCTCAGGGTACTCTGGTTTTCTCCCACAGTCCAAAAACATGCACAGAGAGGATTAGGCTAATTGGCTACTCTAAATTGCCTGTAGTGTGAATGGTTGTCTGTCGCTGTGTGTTGGCCCTGCCGTAGGTTGGCAACCTGCCCAGGGTGTAACGCCACTTCTCGCCCCAAATTCAGCTGGGATTGGTTCCAGCTTATCCCCGCGACCCTGAACAGGATTAAGTGGCAGAAGATGAGTGAGTGAGTATAGGTGACCTGCAATTACAATCATTCCTGTCCTTCATTAGAGGAATGTTATCGAAAACATTGCCAGGCAAGAAATTATGCTCAAGTAAACCTTTGTGTGAAAGTCTTTCTCTTAAGGATGTCAAAAGACTCGATTGTTTTTTTTTTGTTGTTTTGTTTTGTTTTGTTTTGTTTTATAAGAACAACTCAAGGTTGATCCAGGGACCTTGAAGCTGTGAGGCAGCAATGCTACTACTGCATTAATTAACATAATTTATAAAGAACAAAGGTTCCCGTCCAAAACAGTTGGCAACCTGCGAACATTGGTTGTGATGACTAAGGCTTTAAAAAAGTTCCCGTGCCCACCTGCAGTGTCTTGTCTTAATAAAGTGTTATACACCTGTCGTTATCTTATAATTACATCTGTCATGATTCTGATTCATGGAAAGTCATTTGACCACTGTTTAAACTGTAGCTGCTTTCAGGGTCATCTGTTCTTGTGCTTTTCTCTTTCAAAGCCCCCAAAAATGAGGATGCGTATGAAATCTCCATCCCCTTTGAGGAGAACAGCTATGAACAGCAGGGTGGCTTTTACAATCAGAACGATCAAAGCTTCGACAGCCAGTGTGAGTCTGTTGTCGCACAGTTGTTCTAGTGCAATATTCCTCAATGAGACATTATGATGGTGATTATATATGGAGTCCCAATGAGTGCTTTGTAAAAAAGAACAAATCCGTAAAAGAATAACAATATAAAGGTGGAAAAAGAAAATATAATAAAATAAATAAAAAAGGAAAATAAAAGGATATGAAAATAAATGCTCTTCTTTATTGCTTTTGCTTTAACCATATTGCTGTTACTATTCCTTAAAGAGGCCCCTCTGTACATCAGCTGGCTTTGGGTGGGCCTTTCTGCACAGAGTAGTCGATTCCTGCACACATAAGTCCTATTTTAGGAGGAGCATTTTGACGATGTGGACTTGTTGTGATTTGAATCTGGAAGTGAGACATCATGGCAGAAGCAAGACAAGAGTTAAGGAGAGGTGTCCAACAAGTTCTTTTAGCACTTAAGGCCAGTTTATAGTCCTGCGTCAAACCTACGCCATGGGGTACTGTGTACTGCAGGGTTGGGCAAACTGAGCTATGGAGGGCTGGTGTGGGTGCAGGTTTTTAGGATGATCCTTCTATCAACAATTAAAAAAGACTCCACCCACAGCTCTAAACAGCTTTATTATTGGCTGATTGAGAGGTCATCTCAGAAACCTGTACCCACACTGTCCAGGCTCGGTTTCTCCACCCCAGTGGTAGCCTGATGTGCCCTTCTCCAAAAAGTTAACTACATGTTACGGCGATGCAGACCACAACAACTGTGATTGATCGACTTGTTAGCATCGCCTACAGCCTTATTTATCATTGTGATGACAATAGTGCAATCTCTGACAGCCGACGCCACTCTTGTTTTACCTGTTTAATGCAAGGTATAAAAGAGAAATAAATTTTGTAAGAGTTGTAAGAAAAAATTACAGCGGAACCTTGAATTGTGAGTAACTTGGTCTGCATGTGTTTTGCAAGATGAGCAAAAAATGTTTACTAAATTTTGACTTGGTTAACGAGTGATGTCTTGCGATATGAGTAGTATGCATACGCTTCATCTGCCGAGCCTCACGTGATCGCAACTTCTCTCTCTCACTTACTGCAGGATTGTGGCTCATTCGTATAGTCAACATCCGCACTAGCATAGAAAAAGACTGATTCCTCACTTCAAATGAGATCAGGGAGATGTGTAAAATGTGGGTAAGAGTGCAAAACTTTGTAGAAAAGCACCACTTGAATAAGGATGTAGCGGTGTGAGCGATTAATCTGTTTAATGACAATGCAATGTCTCATTTCCGCCAAATCCTCACAAGGAGACAAAAGCAGCGATCATTGGATAGTTTCCTTGTTAAAGTCACATGAAAAGAAAAAGATCCCAGTGAGCCGATAGACTGCAGTGATTCTGTGAGTTGTAGTGAAAGTCAAAAGTAAAAGTCCTCTCCCCTCTCCCTCACACCAGCCACGAGTCTTTTTAAAGGTAAAGTGCAACTTATTTTGTTTTTGTGAGGTGTGTTGGGGTTGAATAACAAGAAACAGAAACTTAGTCAGAACCGGAGAAAGCAAACACGGGAATAGCCAGGCTTTGCAAGAGCGCAGAAAATGGTAACTAATGCATGAGTCTTTTTATAGCTCCTGCAATCAGTCCCAGTCTGGTACACCTGTCGATATCCATGTGACGCACCGTGGCGTTGCAGAGGAAAACCAGGAAGTAGTCTTTAGCGTCGTGAGTTCTCTGACATGCACCACTATTGGGAGTGCTCAGAACAGGTGCACTGCACGCACGCTCTGCGCGGGCAAATTCATGACAATTTTATAAATTTTACTTTATATTTTGTATTATATTTTGTCATTTTTATATAAATATTTGTTTGGGTTGTGGAACATATGAGCTGAGTTTCCATTATTTTCCATTTTCCATTATTTTTTATGGGGAAACCCGCTTTGATATATGAGTGATTTGGATTACAAATACGTCTCCAAAACGAATTATGCTCACAAGCCAAGGTTCCACTGTATTTTCAAACTGGTGTCTATTTCTTTCCACATCCCAAATGCAAATAAGTGTCTCTTTCTCTTTCACACATGTGCGCGCACACACACACACACACACATACACACACATAGGCTTATGTATGAATAAAAAAGTACTGCTCCAGTTTTTTTGTTGATTTTGTAGGGAAAATTGTATTATTTTTTTTCTGTTGTCTTAAAAAGGTCTTAGATTTAAAAATAAATAAAAACTTCATTCTCTTTAGTAAGAATTCACTTGGTTTATAATTAATCACGCAAAGATTCTTTTTCCCCAATAAATTCGTTTCAGAACAACATTTTGTCTGTGTTATTTTCTGTTTATTATTTTTACAGCACACAGAAGTCACATTGCTTTTCTGAAGAGCACTAGCAGAGCATGCACAAGTCCACCTCGCTAAAAAGCTCCGGTCAAAGCTGGGCTTATGTGCAGGAACTGACTGCTTGACCTCTGCAGAAAGACCTGTCCAAAGCCAGCTGACTGACAAAGTGGTCCTTCAAGGAATTCCAAAATGAATGCTTTCTATCTATCTATCTATCTATCTATCTATCTATCTATCTATCTATCTATTCTTTTTCCACATTTACTTTCTTATTCTTTTATTGATTTATTTTTTTATGGTGCTGCTGTTGCTCAAACACCTGAGTAACATACTTTGACTGTTTTTAAACACATCAGTGAGGCACATTTACACACAGTACATGAACTAGTCAATGGGGATGCAAACATTTGAGCTTCGAATAACTGCTGACTCGATTGTTATTGCACTTAGGCTATAACCTTGTTGTAACAAGTCAATAGCAAAAATGAGCTATGAATTGTTTTGTTTATAAAATGTAAAAAAAAAAGAAGACTTCAGCGAGAAACTACCGGTAATGGAATCTAAACTTTTGCCCTTAGCTATAAAATTACCTGCTGTATGCCAACTAATCACTAAACAGCTATGTTACTGGCATGGAAATAAATGTATGGAGTACTTGTTTTGATTATTCCCGTTCTTCTGAATGTGTGTATCTTTGTATGTGTGGTCTTTATGCCCAAAATAGGCAATGATCCTCCAGCTCCTTCAAGCTCATACTTGTTGATCACGAACCTGCGCACACAGCTGCAGATTTCTCTTGAAAAGAACTCGTGGCTGCAGAAACGCATCGAAGACCTGGAAGAGGAGAGAGACTTCCTGCGCTGTCAACTCGACCGCTTTATATTCTCCACTAAGAGTCCGGAAAGCAATGGTGAGGGAGAGAGGGAATGAGTGGTGGCACAAGAGGAGAACTTGATGTACTAGGGGAACTGTATGCCAAATATGAAGCACATGTTTTTTGAGATTTATTGGCACGTTTCATGGACAGATGCAATTCATGATAGTTTGATGTAAAGACATTGTGCAGTTTTATATTTAATACAATATATTAAGTAGTGCATCTTTTCTACAAACCAACTTTATCAGCACAGTTACATTCATAGATGACCTTCCTAAATTCAGACCACAGGATTGCATATGTTTTTATATCTTGACTTTGTGACTCATTCGTGTTGATATAATCAAATGTGCAACTTCATATATATATACACTACGGAAAAGGGAAGAAGTCAGAAGCAACAACCAAGTTCTTGGTGACTAGTTTACAGATGACACAATGTTTACTTTAAAATATTACTTACAGGTGTCAGTGTGTTTTTTTTAGAGGAAGCATGATTTTAAAAATGTTTTTCCTACTGCTTGAGTAAATAAAACTTAGTCATATGTGTGCCATTAATTCAGGTTTTTTTTTAATTTTAAGTCGTAAATTTCTTGTTCCTTGATATTGTTGTATTTTTATTTCTGTTTTCATTTAGGCAATGATTCTCGCAGTTTTTCATGGAGGAGACGACGAGTGAATGAACATGGTAAAAGTTTTTCATGTCAAAGTTTTTACTATGTTAAGAGTTTAGCTTTAGCTCAATGATAAATGTGCCTTAACCAGCAATCTGGGCTGGTTAAGCATATACAGTGGTACCTTAGAACTCAAACTTAATCCGTTCAGAGCTCGGGTTCAAATCCTAAAAAGTTCGAGTTATGAATTTTCTCCATAAGAAATAATGGAAAACCAATTAATTGGTTCCCGGCCCCAAGAAATTACACCTTGTCAGGTAATGGCGTGGGTAGGACACATGCGCAGATATCCACTGATAAATATATGTAGATATATTTATTTATGAGAAGATAGCAAACAAGTCCAAATCGGCAAGCACAAGAAGATATCCAAAAACAGGCAACAGGGTCAGGCGATCAGGCAAACGGGCTAAATGAGGCAAGACAGAGACGAAGTCAAATATAAACAATCCAGGGTCAGAAACAGGAATATCAACTAGGCAGACTAGGGGCAAAAGCAACAAACAGAATCAAGAACGGAAACAGTCATACACAGAGAGGCAATATCGAATAATAAGGCTCTGCAATGGGTACACACAGAAGTGGCAAGAACAATGCTTCGCAAATGTGTAGTGAAGTGCATAGTCCTAATATTGTCCTCTTAACCAGGTGCACCTGGATCTTGTTAGGATCAGGTGACCTTGGACTTGATACACCGCATGCGCCGTAGGGCTGCTATGGTGTGCAGAATGCACCGTTTTCCGTAACCTGGAAACTGGTGCCTTTGCCAGTGCGCTTCGTGCGGTTCCCTGCTGCGTTGCAGAAGCACATACCGTAGGGCGGAATCCTGACAAAACCCCCCCTCAAGGGTGCTTCCTCCTGGAGCACCCTTAACTAACATGTCACCTTTGGACGGACCTGGAGCCATGGGTTCATGGCATAAATAGTACCTGGTAAGCACGGAGCTAGGCATGGACCCACATGAATCTAAGTTCAGACCCCGGGAAGCAGATCCAAGGGCACATTCGATCCCTGGCATGCCAAGCAGCGTGAACGCGGTCCTGGGCCTAACAGACGAGGCGATGACAGGAGACGACGGCCCACAAGACGCAACAGCTGAAGACGAGGGGTCAAGCGAGGCAGAGAAGGGGAGTTCTGGAGACGAGGGACCAGGCAGAGCTCTGATGAGAGGCGAGGAACCAGGCGCAGCTGTGACTGGAGACGAGGAACCAGGCGCGGCGGAGACTGGAGCCGGGTAGCCTGACGAGGTTGTGGCACCAGGCGAGGAGCCGGACGGAGCTGCGGCACCAGGCGAGGAGCCGGATGGGGCTGCGGCACCACGCGAGGAGCCGGACGGGGCTGTGGCACCAGGCGAGGAGCCAGACAAGGCCGTGGTACCAGGCGTGTCACTTGGCGAGCTCGGCGATCCAGACGACGAGCCAGACAAAGAGCCAGGTGAGCGCAGCGACCCCGAGGGAGAACCTGGCATATGCGGCAACCCAGACGAAGTGCCTGCAGGCGCGGCGACAGTCTCTGGCGGAGCAGGAGCTGCGACGGTCTCTGGCAGAGCAGGAGCTGCGACGGTCTCTGGCAGAGCAGGAGCTGCGAAGACCTCTGGCGGAGCAGGAGCTGCGAAGACCTCTGGCGGAGCAGGAGCTGCGAAGGTCTCTGGCTGAGCAGGAGCTGCGAAGGTCTCTGGTTGAGCAGGAGCTGCGGCGAAGACCTCTGGCGACGCTGCTGCGAGGACCTCTGGCGACGCTGCGGCGAGGACCTCTGGCGACGGCGCGGCGAGGACCTCTGGTGACGGCGCGGCGAGGACCTCAGACGGGAGGCAAACTAGGGGCAAAAGCAACAAACGGAATCAAGAACGGAAACAGTCATACACAGAGAGGCAATATCGAATAATAAGGCTCGATAATGGGTACACACAGAAGTGGCAAGAACAGTGCTTCGCAAATGTGTAGTGAAGTGCATAGTCCTAATATAGTCCTCTTAACCAGGTGCACCTGGATCTTGTTAGGATCAGGTGACCTTGGACTTGATACACCGCATGCGCCGTAGGGCTGCTGTGGTGTGCAGAATGCACCGTTTTCCGTAACCTGGAAACTGGTGCCTTTGCCGGTGCGCTTCATGCGGTTCCCTGCTGCGTCGCAGAAGCGCATACAGTTCGGGCGGTGCGCTTCGTGCGGTTCCCTGCTGCGTCGCAGAAGCGCCTACCGTAGGGCGGAATCCTGACACACCTAAATATGTTTTTTTAGCATTTAAACACACAATGAACAGG
Source organism: Chrysichthys cranchii (assembly GCA_030068335.1). Classification (NCBI taxonomy): domain Eukaryota; kingdom Metazoa; phylum Chordata; class Actinopteri; order Siluriformes; family Claroteidae; genus Chrysichthys; species Chrysichthys cranchii. Next base: position 11,847,239 of record JAQMCW010000032.1, on the reverse strand, counting down.
ATAAAACAAGAAGCGCATATACTAAACACATCTAAGCACATTTATCAAAACAGTAATTTGTACAGTGTTTATTTTTATTATTACTCTGTATTCGTTAATTTGTTCGTAAATCGCAAACTTTTAGGTTGTAACATTTGTAC
>JAQMCW010000032.1:11802052-11816080 GCA_030068335.1 Chrysichthys cranchii | reverse complement strand
GCGCGGAGTGTGAGCAGCTCCTGATGCTGGAGCTGGCAGGCTGTGGTGAGGGTGCGGATCAGTTCCGCTAGCGGAGAGGACTCCATGGTTGGCGAGACATTCTCTCTCTCTCTCCCGGGTTTCGGCACCACTGTAATAGTCCCTGGATTGGGGACTACAAGGACAAAGTCTCTACGACACACGGGGTACAAGGAAGGGGTCTTTTATTCAGACTTTTCAGCCTAATTTAACTAAACGACACAGACAACACACACAGACAGACAGCATGGGCTTTTCAGCTCATCCGGCGTCTCCCCCGGCCGCTTACTGCAGAGAATAAAAAGACACAGGTTAATTCAGACCAGGTGTCACCACTTACAACTTTCACCTCTCTGCTTCCGCTTTCTCGCCACTAGGCGGCACTCGGCCACCCCCGCGCCGCCACAAAAACGTTCATGTATTTTCAGGTGGTTAAAAATAAGGTATTATTAATTGGAATTCTGAATACTTAATACTGTGGCAGTGTACAATCTTCTAGGAATAAACCAAAGGCTAACATGCAACACTGCTTGATAATGTTTTTGTTTTGTCTTTGTTCTTTGTTTTATCTGGGTAGGTGAATAGCCATATTAAGGAGAGAGAAGGCCATGCTCCAGGTTCAGCACACCATCGCTGCAAAGAGATGTCTGAATTCACCAGTTCACTCTGCAAAGACCTCTACCTCTTTCCCAAGTACTGCCCAAATAGCTAGACACAGACACGCATGCAGTTCTGTAAAAGGACCATTCGTGCCCTGCAATATTTAGCATTCTGAAATGCAGCAATAAAAGGTAGCAGATTCATTCCATAAAATAAACACACACACACACACACCTCTGCTCAGTAAATAGTATTTGTTTCTTCTGGGCCATAACCGAAACCCTTTCCGGTGTTTTTTTTTCCTAACCAATTTAAACTTAAAAACAGAGTGTTTTTACACATATTTTATGTGTCTAAAATATACCTATATGTAAAGAGGAATGGTTTTGTATGAATCCAGAAACATGAGCACATTATCATTTGTAAATAACAGTAATTGTTTTTATATATATCTCTATGTATTGCAAAGCTTAAGCTTATATTTTTGACCTTTCTTAAAATTGTGCGTGTCTTTATTGGGATTTGCCTTCACATGCATTAATCACAATGTAACTGAGTATGATGTAACCCTTTTTAACAATTTCAGATCTATTTTTGTTAGTTTTGTAGGAAATATATGGACTGTACAGTTTTTATCTTTTTAGCAAAGTTTCCTTTTTTAGATTTTTTTTTTTTTTTTTTTTTTTTTTTTTTTTTTTTTTTTTTTCCCCTATCCAAATTTTGTTTTAAGGTTATTCTTGCTCAAGAGTATTTTGTGTCAGTTTTAGGTAGGACCAATGCCACAGTGATAAGCACTTACTCTTTACCTTTGCTACCACCACCCCCCCCTGACAAATGTTTGTCAGTAAATACACACTTGATTTCAGTTTTGCTCAGGTGATCTGCAGCACTCCACACCGCAGGTCTCCACTTCTGTTTGTACTAATGTAGTCTTTCTCATTCCTGTGAAACAGACTAATATTTTATTGTAATACATTTAAAAGCTTTGAAGGCAGCAAAGTGTGCATTAATATCAGCATAGACGTTCTTCCTTTCAGTTACCTTAGTATTGTTCTGTTAAACAGCTTACATTCCACGTCAGTTTAGTTGTTTCTTTTTCATGTCTCTGTCACCAGAGGGCAGTAGATTTCTAGAAGTAGTGCTCAGATAGACACTTTAGTCACTGACTAAAGGCTGCGTTTTGGAAAGATTGAAGACTTTAATCGACCACTCTCCACTACAGTTTCAAGGGTGTTTTAAGGATTCAGCGTGTTTTATGGTCAGTACAGTAATTGCCTCAGTGTGCAGATTTCCCTTACTCAGTTCGGGCTGTGAATAGTGAAGGAGAAATGCTTTCCAAAGTCCCACGTAATGTAGCTTTAATGCGCACTTTATTTCGCACACTTTACCATTCCTAGTGAACCAAATAGCATATGTCATGTGCCTGTCATGTGTTTTCCTGCAGGAGCCACAAATAATATTTCACTTATTGCTCGTCATCTTTCAGGCATCTGACTCTTGATTTGCATTCAGGCTACTTTGGCATGGCAGCATAACTCGTATATGTTATGAAATGATTCTATTTTGGTTGAATGAATTTTATCACAGACAAAAAATGCTTTCCATATTGTGCCAAGCATACAACTTTCTGGTGCCTAAACAGTACTCTTTACACTGGAGAGAAATGTTTATAGAGAGGAATTAACTTGCTACATACTGCGTTTGAATCAAACCAGACTGTGTTGTAGATTCCAAGAGATGCAGTGTGTATTGATATCTTCCTTTTGTGCAGGAAGTGCAAAGAGGAAGGAATTATATTGTTACCCTCAGTGTTAAAACACAGAGAGATAAATTTCAGCATTCCAGTTGAAGGGATCAGAGCAGTATTGATTTCCTGCTTCTTTGAGTGCAGTTATCTCACAATTCAATTCCAACCTCGACCAAATAGTAATCTGCAGATGTGTTTGACGATGATTACTGAATTATTGAACAACTTCATTCTAAACCATGAACCCCATCCTGAGAGTATTAATGTGTAAACTGTATGAGAACATTCAGACAGTTTTTTGCTTTAAAGGAAATTCTCCCACATATGCAATTCCCCCACTGTTTTTTTTTTTGTTTAGGTTTGGTTTTTTTTATGCTTTTGAGTAGATTTGTTAGAAAGTTGACATGGAGTAAAAACCAATCAAGACACCCTGCAAGTACAAAAATCATTTATTATATGTTGTGTTTTCTTTTCATTCCCATTACTAAAAAGAGTTTCAGCTACTCAGCTACAAATTGTAAATTTTAAGCTAGCAATACAATTTGTAGCGAATATATGCTTGTTATTCACTGCCATTGATGTTGTAAGTCTGGGACGGTGCTGTGGAGAATGCTGTTAAATGATTTGTGATATTTTTGTAAAAAAAAAAAAAAAAAAACCCAAACAAACAAAACAAAAACAATACTGTTGTATTGTTGAACAATACTTTGAATAAAATTACATGGTGGAAAATATACTTGTAAAGGTTGTTTGTCAGTGTATGTTTGAGGAGGTGTATGCATGCTTGCCTGTCCAGGTGTGCTTTTGTTTTTTTCCCCATTGTTTTTCTGGACCTTAATTGAGCGTGTGTGTGTGTGTGTGTGGCAGTTGGTCAGTGTTGCCTGTACATTAGTGCAGTGTTGATATTATGGCCTTTATCTTAAAGAAAAATATGAATTATTTCGGTTTTACTGATGTGCAGCCTTTCCGACGCTTAAGAATATACTTAGTCTTTTTCTCTCTAGATTTTGTGCATCGTTCACCGCTGTGGTTTCCCTGTCTGCTTTCCACGGGGTTGCATTTCCTGTTTCTTTCTGTGGCCTAGCTGTCCTACTCTGACCGATGGAATGACCACCACTGATTCACCCCGATCACATTACGCTTGCTTGCTGTCATGTCTTCATGTCTATAACAGTGTGATAGCAAGTGGATTGCAAGGTTTCCAGTGCTGTATCTGTCCTCAGACCATTTTGGCACAATGTTTTCACTGGGGTTTGTGAACCTGTCTTTTTAAATGTGTCCAAAACCATGACTTCAACACAGGAAAAACACAAGGAGGATATTTGTATTATTATTTAAATTAATTCTTGTTTTATGCATTGTACATTAAGTGATCCTTATGGTATAATTTCGTACAGTAAACATAGAATAGTATAATATCTGTTCAAATCCCCAATTTAAATGAATTTATATGATAAATCACTGAATAGATTACGTATATATCACGTGTGAGCCTATCACAGCCTGAAATTCCTGAATATCTAAAGGGGTAGTCCATCAGTCACAATCACAGCTGTGGTTTAATATGCAAGTCCAGTCATATTTAAAGCGTGTGTGTGTGTGTGTGTGTGTGTGCGCGTGCACTTTGGTGGGTGGGGTGGTGAGGGGGATTTTTGGCTCTGCCCCCTGAACAGTGTGTCTCAGCTTCCTCCTCTCTGTTGAGGTGAAAGTTGCTGAGACTCCCCCCAGCCAAACACATACACAGTCCCTCATCAGGTTACAGGGGCACCCTAAAGGGAAGCAGTGTCCTCTCCAAAAAACTCCCATGTTGGTCTGAAGAGAACAGAGAGGAAGCAAAACGGAAATCCAGGCGGGAGGGGCGGGCCAATGTGCTGGCACGATGCCATGGGGCATGCTGCAAGCCTAGCATTAAAGGCAGAGAAGACTAAACGATTATCTGTCCACTGCTTTGTCATTCACACACACACACACACACACACATACACATTTCTTATTTTCTCTATTAGATACGCAAACACGGTCAGCCCAAGCCTGTAATATAGCAGGTGATTTATTTATGTGCTTAATTTAAACACCGTGTTTCTAACATCCCGAGTTCCTTTTTAAACAAATCCAACGTATCAAAAAAACACCTTTAAGAAGTAGAAAAAGGAGAATAACATGTTCAGCTGAGATATTAGCAAATATTTGCAAAAGATTTGAGTAGGTCTTTCCTCTTTCGTATCTTTCAGCCGGTGTATCTAAGGGAACTGGTGTGAGATACTGCAAGTGTGGTCAGAGTACCCTGCATGTGAGATAGGATGTAAGGAGCAAGACTGCAGGGCTTTAAGATTCATTAAGAAAACAAAGTAGCTTATAAAGAATTATATGACCTTCAGGTTCATTCCTTAAAGCACACACATTGTCCGTATTGCTTTAGTGACATGAAATCTCCTATTTAATATGATTTAATACTGGTCTCGGTTATTCTTTCTCTCTTTTTTAACTTTGTCCTTTTGTATGGAAAAGTCCATGCATTTGCACATTATGTGATATTATACTGTATGTTTTCGCGTTCCCTCACTCTCTGTCTGTCTGCCACCTGTCTTTTTCTTTCTCTCCTAATCTCCATCTTTCACCTCACACCTGCTTGATGTGCTGTGGATGTCACTGATGAGACCTTTCCCAACTCCATTGTTCGATTTCTAACCCATTTCTTGCCATGTCCAGGGTTTTTAACCTGTGTGACCCGAATGTCCATATTACTTGAAATGTATTATTTTTGTAGTACGGAAACAGAGGTCGTTTGTATGTCCTTACTTAAAAACCTACAATAAGTGTTTGCAGGTGCCATAACATAAGAGTGACTTGCGCAGCTATTTTTGTGCGTTTTTCGGTTACAGGTGGCGTATCACAGGCTCAAGACTGTATATATTTCTGCTTGTGCGTGTGTGTGTGTATGTGTGTATTCCAGGCACTGTAATACAGGAGCAGGACGGTGTGTAAGTTTATTTTTGGCTCAGTGTAAGCTCGTCGATGGCTGCCGATGCATCGCAAAGGAAAGCTCTGAGATATCAGCAGACCCTGGTCAGTCAAACACACACACACACACTCTCTCTCTCTCTCTCTCTCTCTCTCTCTCTCTCTGTCTTTCTGCCTGCCCTTTGTGTTACTTTGTGCTCATGTACGTTGTTGACATGCTGTGTGTGGAGCCCTCGCTGAGATGAGCTATAATAACATGAACGGTCTTATCTACCAAATTGAACTGACTTTAAATAACAGCCTTTCTAGTGCTGGTCTCAATAGTTCACACTTTAATTGATTTTCCATTCTATTCTGAGTGGTGACATATCGAGAGCTCACTGAAAGTAGCTGCGCACTGGCTAGAACCTGCACCAGTGACTTGTTGGTTATGGCTGAGATTTGGATGTTTTTCTTGTGCCTTCTACTGCTGCATGTTATCACACTGACCAAAAGTAAGTAGAAATCTTAACTTACGCTTTTTATATTGTGCTCTTCACCAGTTATTTCCATTATTTGACCAGAGCTGTCTCACTTACTTTACCAATCAGAGCATCTCCAGATGTGTTTTTCCCCCCTTTAAGCTATGAACTATTCCCATGAGGATTCATTATCCTGATTTTTTTTTTTTTTTTTTTTTTTTTTAAGCTGAGAATTGTTTTACATCTGAATTGAACAAATACACTGAGGCACTGTATAAAGTGGTGTTCGGTGGCCGTGTAGCTGTTCCGTTCAGCTTGTTAGTTGTGCGTGAGTGTGTGCTGACTATAACACACACTCCACATCTGTGTGGCCGTGTGTGAGTGGAAACCTGAGCACGCAGGTTAAATATACATCCCCCAATTCTCTTTAGCACAGAGCAGCAGAAAGCGTGGGCTCAGCTTATTAATTACAGCACGTGGCCTAGCTTTGGCCCTGGGGTACCAGGGTAGGAGGGGAGAGGGGCAGGATGGAAATGCAGTCTGGGTTGGAAAGGAATTGAGTGTTGTTGAGAAAGTGGCATCACCTCTAGATTTGCCCTCGTGACCTCTGCCCCTGTCCCATGGTTTCCTGACCGCATTCTGATATGTATTTCTCTCAGGGATTTCCTTCATCCCGCTGCCCTCCCTCTCGCTGTACTACACAAAAGGATAGTAGTCTGTCCTTTATTAGACTGTTCTATACCCTCATGCGCACACATATCAGAGATACCTGCAAAGGGAATGGCTCCCATATGCGTAAAGCTCTGTCAGCAGCTCTATTAATAGGCTTTAGGGTTGTGTTGATCTCTTTATTATAAGTCAAACTGAAGCTTTTTTTTTTCTTATTTGGGATGTATTTATGTGACTGTGTGAGTGTGTGTGTTTGTGTCTAAGCATTGAAATTGCCATGTTATGTTCAGTGGTGTTTGCTAGACATAGTTAAAGTGTGTTCATTATAAGAGTATTATTATTATTGTTATTAACAACAACAACAACAACAATAATAATAATAATAATAATAATAATAATAACTGGGGTGGTACGGTGATGCAGTGGTTGGCACTGTCACCTCACAGCAAGAAGGTTCTGAGTTTGAACCTGCCAGCAGACTGGGATCTTTCTGTGTGGAGTTTGCATGTTCTCTCTGTGGCAGCAATGGGGTTCCTCCTACACACCAAAAACATGCAGATTCTGTCAACTGGCAACTCGAAATTGCCCACAGGTGTGAATAAGAGAGTGATTGTGGTTGTTCAGGTCTGTGTTAGCCCTGTGACCTGCCCAGGGTGTACCCCACCTCTCACCCAAAGTCAGTGGGATTGGCTCCAGCTAATATAAATGAATGAATGAATGAATGAATGATAAAAATAAAATAAAAATTTTAAAAATTCCACTTATTAATCTTATTCACAAGTTGTTCAGAAGTATGTCAGCAAATCTATAATACATTTTACAGACGTGTACAATTCATCATTAAACACTTGGCTTGCTGTTCAGCGCTTTGTTAACCTCGGTGAAGGATGCTAATTCAGTTTAAGCGTCAGAATCTTCGACAACAAATACAAAAAATTAATAATGTTCTCAAGGTACACTAAGAACAAACTGAACAAAACACAATCATAGGGAGGTTTGTATTTATTTATTTATTTTTTTAAAAATCTGATTGATGATCTGGTCACGTGGAACTCCTGCCCTGTGTATTAAACGTTGCTGACAGCACATTGTCAACCACAGAAGCAGGCACTTAATCACAACTGCATTATGGGTGATGTAGTGTCCTGCCCATATATACAGTAGACACATAGAAGGCAGGTACAATTACTAATACCTGAATGTTTTCTGAAGGTTAAAGGGACAGGGATAGAGAGGTAAGAGAGGGATAAAAAGCGGCCCGAGCAAAAGAGAGAGAAGCAGGAACAGGCAGCAGCAGAGCAGAGAGCAGGATGAGCGAGGCCTCTGAGACAGTAATGAATTTAGATCAAATTCCGGTAAGAATCCTGGAAAGATTTTTTTTTTTTTTAGAACTATCTATTGACTCAGAATAAAACGTAAAGATTTGATTACAATTGTAAAGTTGTAGAACTGCTGCATTCTAATCAACATTACATCTTTTTAAAGTTTTGCAGTAATATTAACTGTTAATTGGACGATGCCATATGATGTTTGCAGAGAAACATTTGTTCTCAATTTACTGCAGTTATGGGATATGACTTTCATTATGTTAGGATTTGGGGCACTGTACATTTTAATTATGCAACACATTTAACACTGTTAAACTTCTTTACTGTAACAGCCGTGACATGAAAGCTTCTCAGTTTAAAAGTGTGGCCAATTAAAGCAGAGGCGAAGAGTCCCTAAGAGGGCTGCGGTTACTGGCGTGAACGTGACCTTATACTGTTACTGAGATAATCAGATCAACTGTGAAAAAGAATTGCTTATATATTTCTGGTTCAGAAATATAGATTTAGTCATTCCCATCAGATATTGTTGAACAGTTTGTTACAGAGAAGTTTGTGGGACAGAATTCAGTGTTATATTTATTGTTTTCATTACAGTGCGTGCGTGCATGCATGTGTCTGTGTGTGTGTGTGTGTGTGTGTGTGTGTGTGTGTGTGTGTGTGTGTGTGTCTAATCTGTCAGTGACTGGGTCAGATTTTTATCATGATGTGCACACACATACACAGAGGAGTCATGTAAAGGAATGCATGATTATTATAGTTTTAATTAACTTTCAAAGGCACTGTGACCTTCATGTCTCTCTCTCTCTCTCTCTCTCTCTCTCTCTCACTCACTCACTCTCTCGCTGCTTTCCTTCTTTTCCTTATCATCCATAATTGTTTAATATTTTTTATTTTTTATCATTTTTTTGGGACAGAACAATTAAGAGCTTTGTCGTATTCAACTTTCTTTGCAAGAGCAAAGTTTTTTTTCCCATTGTTTTTTCATTATTATACTTCTTGAAAAACCTTGTATAATAATATATTGCACATTTACTTCACTCATCATGTTTAAATGTCACAGTATATAATGAAACATCTTTTATATGTTGGCATAGTGGTAATGATAATAATAATAACTGTATCCCACCCTCATCATCAGACACATGATGAATAGCTTGTTAGCTAGAACATTCCTTCTGCTTACTGAAACCTTTTGGCTACTAACCAGTCTCTGGTGCTTTTTTATTTTCTGGGTCACCCTAAAATAACCCCTTAAATCATCTTGACCCTTCTTGTGTTCGAGTCAGGTTTCCAGCTTTGATCATTTTGGGTCAGAATAGACCATACCCCTGTTCCCAAAGCATTTTAAAATATTTAATATAATTGAGCTTGAAAGCTGCTAAACGTATCTGAATATGAATTATGAATGTGCATGACATATGTCACAATAAATAAAAGAAAAATATCTGTGGTGTATTTCAATAAATTTACTGGGTTTTTGTCCATTGTTGTGAAACAGGTAGGTCTAAAAGTTCAAATAAAATAAAATCGGAAACCTAAGGTTTCGGGTTGTAAAGTTTTGAACCCTAAATAGAATTCCCAAAAAGTGAAAATTTCAAAAACTTTTCTGTGTTCAGTCAAAGGTGAATTGTCTTGGATTCCCAGGTGTGTGTATGTGTGTGTGTTCATGTGTGTGTGCGTCACAACTGGAAATTTGTCTTTAATGTCTTTGCTGCATTTCTTGCACATGTTCTTGGCTTACATCCCTTTGTGTGTAGATCTGGGGTGAAAATTATAACCATGGTTGACAGGTTTACATTTTTCAGCCCAACAATATCTGAAACACTGCACAAAAAATTTAAACTATCCCCATTTGGGAAAATGATGCTTTTTTGATTGTTTGTTTGTTTGTTTGTTTTGGAAACAAGTTCACTGTAGTGTGCACATTTTTTTTATTCCTATGTGCAATATGCCTTTTTGTGATCACCTAATATGAACACACCCTAATCAAAATACTGGAACTTACAACAGAAATGGTTCCCACTAACACGTTCCCCTTGCTTATCATAGCCTGTGTTTGCAGAAATTTGCTGGCTACTTTTTTTTCAAACTATGCAAGAAGCACTTCCCACAACCTTGCATTTTTCATTTCCAACCTTGGAGCCTAATTCAACATCCGAAATGGCCCCTGTGTGTGGGTGTGTGCATGAGAGAGGGAGAACGTGAGAGACAGAATTCTGTATCTTTTTTCATAAATGACTATTTAGATTTAACCAGAACACAACGGGTGTAGGACATGTGAACAAACTACCGAAAAGTCAACAAAACCAGTTGTCACTCATATTACGTGTTTCGACGCATATTTTGGACAAAGTCATTAAGATTTTTGAAAGTCAGCAGTTTGCTGTCCAGATCACCCCAAAATTGGCCAAGTCACATTAAAAAGGGTGAAGTTCTTAAATTCACTGTCAGGGATTTGTGCAGAATGACGTGAAAGCCCTATGATGATTGTGATCTCTTTTGAAAAGGTGTAGGCTTAAGCTGAATGCAATCGTCAGTGCAGTTCAAAATCATGAATAACATGGCTCTTTAAGTCCTTAAATGCAGTGAACTGCCAAGACGCACTTCATTCATAGACTCGCATGATACCCTGAAAATAAGCGAGGTGTAACACATCTAGTGCAATCATTCAAATATATTCTCAACAAACCATGTGCCAAACAAATAACTAGATGAAATAATTTCCGTAATACAACCGTAATATAACGGGCACATGTTTTTACAGTTTACATTGTGCTCTTCAGATGCATTTAATGTGTTTCGTTGTAGCGTTTACGCTTTTAAAATGTCACCTACTGACTCTGCTTTTGTATTATTACAGGTTTCGTTTGAAAAATGAACAAGAGTAGCACATCGTTAAGGGTTCTGACTCAATAAGCAGAATCAGTAGATGACATTTTAAAAGCTTAAAGCTTATTTTGTACCCAGTGTATTATGGAATTTAGTTAATCTAGTTATTGGTTTGTCGAGAATATCTTCATAGCCTCATTAAAAGCCCTGGGTGTTATTGTGTATATTGTGGACTAAATGTCTCTGAAAGTTATTTCCTGTGAACTACACCTAGGTTTCACATCTCATCATGTTATAAAACATATAATAAAACTGTTATCTCTGCTTTAATGCACACGATAGGTCATTATATCATGAGTTGAATCTGGTATTGTGGAACAGCTGTGACTACATAGAAAGTCCAGAACACTGAGTGATAAACACCGAGATGTGAAAGCCTAGGTGTCGTTCACAGGAAATAACTCCGAGCCATTTAGTCTGCAATATACCCAATGACACCCAGGGCTTTTAATGAGGCTCCAGCTGTAAAACATAGATTTGAATGCGATTCCTATTTGTGAAGCCATGTACTGGAGGTCAGTTTAATTGATATTCCTGATGTGTTACAGGGCCGAAGTGTGAGGTCATGGTTTGGGATGAAAGGACAGGGAAAAGAAAACATGCCATTCAGAGAAAGGTGCGATTAAACACCATTTTGTGTTCAACAAAGTTTCTCCCACGCTGTCTAAAAGTCTATAAATCGGCCATTCTGACCTCCAACCATATAAACAAGTCAGCAGACTGGATGAAAGAGAGAATAATGAAGTCAGCCTTGATCAGACACATGCACAGTCTTACACAGTTTTCTCTCGTTCAGATGCATTCGTTCAGACTTATTCATTATGGAACTTCAAATGTGTTCATTATTGTATTTCAACAGAAATGTGCATGTATTTTATTTACGATTATAATTGGTTCTTATCTAATTATGCTCTTTATTTACATGTGTTATTTAGAGTGTTTACATATAAAGTTTTCCGCTTTCTGCATGTGTCTGAGAGAGAAAAAACAGGGAGGGAGGGAGGGAAGGAGGGAGGGAGGGAGAACGTTTCCTAGTGTTTCAGTATCGGAGCCAATTTGTGCATAAGTACAGTCTAAATACAGAATGCCGAAGAAAACTATTTCAGTGGAGATAGGTTCAAATATCCAGAAGAACTTTGTAACTAAGCCAGTTCCCTTATTAAACTACTCAGCAGAACCTTTAAGAAAACCTATTGCTAAATGAAACGAAAATACTAATAAAAAGAAAGAATAGAAAAACCTAAATTTGAAGATGGTTACATTTAAAGAGTTACACGACAGTTTAACTTCTTAAGTTTAGCTAGTTTTAGGTTAGTTAGTGTTCATTATTTTTTACTGCTATTTATATTGACCTGTGATGGAGTAGCATATGTTCCCCATGGACCAAAAATTACTGTATGATCTTCTTTCCTATTTTCAGTGTGAGATTAAGCTTTTTAAGCCTTTCTTTTGCTCATCTTTACAAAGCATGCCAATCATTCTTCTGAAACTGGTTGTATTATTTATTTTGCACGTGTGCTTTTACCTTCATTTAAGCATGCTGACAGTTTGAAGATAAAAAAAAAAACCCAAACATATTACTTCTAAATGGAAGAAAAGAAACATATTACTTCGGAAAAAGATTCTAAAAAGAAAAAGAAGCAAAACAATGGTTTTGATTATTTATCTTCACAAAGAAAGGTCATTAGTGTGTAAAATCTACCTCTTGAAAAAAAAATAGAAGGAAACCGATACTTCAGATTAATCTGGATGTTATTATAATAAAATTAATGGGCAGTGAGAGATTTTTGATTAGTTGTGCTAGTTTTACGGGGACTTTGACTTTTCATGCGGCAGTGTAAGGAAGTCACCAATGACAAGGTGTTTGAGGGACAAGGATTACAATGTAGACCTTGTTCTATTTAGAAGATGTGAGTGAAACATAAAAATTGGAGTACAATGGTGAGAAGGTGAAGAATATCCTTTAGGATAAAGAACTTCCTTCTTTACTGCCATGGTTATTTCCTTACATTCCTGCATTTTGGCATGTGTGAAGTGCTGCCTGTCAGCATATAATTAATGTGTGATCATATCTGTGTGTGTGTGCAAGTGCATTTGTGTGTGTGTGTGTGTGTGCGCGTGTGTTTTTTGCTGAGGCATGTGTTGCATCTCTTATTCGTTTCTTTTATTTCGAGTTTATTCTAGTGTGACTCTAACGTGCACTTGAGTTTATGTTCCTTACAGACGCACATGAACACACACACACACACACACACACACACACACACACACACACACACACACACACATGCAAACAGCTGTAAATATGATTTCTAACCTGACTTTCTTAGTGATTTGTTTGCAAGAAAGAAGCATTGCTCATTTAGGATTCTCGATTAGTAACAAGTTAGGAGTTCCAGTTGCTGTTCATTAATTATAGCTAACCTCTGAACTGTCATTTCAGCCAAACCTTTGTCATCTCACTCTCTTTTTCTCAGCTGTATGGAGAGTACAGGGAGCAGCCGGGTGGTTTTGCTCGGCGGGAGGGCAGACATCTGCTAACGGAGAACCAGGCAAAAAAAAAAGCTGGTAATGCTAGGGCAATCAGGAGAGGCTACGGCCGAACGCATCATATCGCCTTGGAAATAGGACACATGAGCCCAGGATTTAGCCACTCCTCCTCAGTAAAGAAACCCCAACCTTACTCAAAATGCCAAGGTGAGGAATCCCTGATGTCCGATGTAGGACCGTCTATAGCTACAAATCCCAGTCTCAAGAGAAAAAGAGCACAATCTTAGATTTTGCAGCCTGAGCAGGTCCTAGACTGGCATGTTACCTTAGTTATAATTAGTGTTTAATAGTGATTTTGTCTGGTGTGTACGTTATCCTGTAGACTGCTTGAGACGGATCCAGAGGTATATAGTGACAAAGCTTGGGGAGGACTGGATTTTCCTGGTGCTCCTGGGTCTTACCATGGCCCTAGTCAGCTGGAGTATGGACTATGCCAGTGCAAAGAGCCTGCAAGGTACCAAACTCTTATACAGGGGACCCTCGCCTCAAGAACTGAATCCGTTCCGAGACTCTGTTCGTGACCCGAATCAGTTTTTCCCATTGAAATGAATGTAAATACAAGTAATGTGTTTCAGCCCTCAAAACATGTTTTTAAAGTGTATTATGGGTTTGTGTGAGGCAATAAAACATAGAATAAAATTAAAATAACCTTAATTATAGAAAAATAAAACTAAATGAAATAAAACTTTAATGCACGTTACCTTTGCGGTGGATACGTAGTTGCTGGTGTAGGTGGACGGTGGCGGAGGGATATGGTGGCGCTTCTCATGTTTTGCGTTTATTTCTTTCTTTATTTCAACTGTTA
>JAQMCW010000032.1:11764241-11782307 GCA_030068335.1 Chrysichthys cranchii | reverse complement strand
TGTGTGTGTGTGTGTGTGTGTGTGTGTGTGTGTGTGTGTGTGTGTGTGTGTGTGTGTGTGTGTGTGTGTGCACGCGCAGATGTCTGTTATGAATAGCCAATAGGGAAAAGAAAGATTTTTGCTCCATGGGTGTTCAATCCCATTTCTTAATTAGTTTTCTGTGGTATCAGTTTTACTTATATAATGATACATGATATGTATAACAGATTAAAAAAAAAAAAAGGTGTTGATTGAAACACAGCTGGCTTTACACTATACCTTACATCTATTCACTTTTGCATTATTAAAAAGGATCCTTTTGGGGCTGTAGGTATCAGGTGTTTTTGGTGTATTGTTGTTATGGTTTATTATTGTATGTTCATAGCAATGTGTAGCATCCATGTAAATAGCATGCATGTATTTAACCTTTGTTTAACCTTCGGGTGTACTCATCTCTCCGAATCCCTTTGTGTATATCCTTATGCTCTCCCACTCTCTCTCTCTCTCTCTCTCTCCCTCCTGTGCTCCCCTTCCCGAAGTGTAATGCTTGTTAGAAAATTCTGTCATTTTCTCCCTTATTGTATGTGAAGTCACACCGGCTCCGTCGCAAAGGAGAGATTCCTGAAAGGTGACGGATCAATGCAAATAGTTGGTTATGTAGCATTCAGTTTCGATCAAAATCCGTTCTGTTCCTTCTCCTGACGCTCATTTCGTCGCCGTGGCACTGGCCGAGGAGGATTCTGACTCCTCCTCTTTTTCCTCCAGCATTTCATTAACAGACGGTGTGACATCAGAAGCTTTCCGTTCTGTGATTGATTCCCCAGGGACCTGTCCTGGACTGCTTCCTCCTGCTGAGGTCACTTCCTCTCTCTGTGCAGCTGGAGAAGGAATTAAAGTCACTGGTTCTGGTTCCATGCATAGCATCACTTCTTCCTCCTGAGATGAGGGGGGAAATGCATTAGTCTTTTTGAGTATTTATGTCTGTCAGGTTTGTACGGTGTGATGTTTTCTTGAATATCACACCCAAGTACCAAGCTTTGATATAAGGAATCTAGACTTTTTCTAACCTGCTAAGCACGTATGCTAGCTAAGACCTGCATGGTTACTCGGGCCTCACCTTGATCTCTTCCTCTTCTTGAGCTTCCAGTAAAGGTGAGTGTTCTGTTCCCATGTCTTCTGAGGGGACCGTTAGATTTCCCTCAATGGCTGCAGCCACACCTACATAGCCACCTACTTCTGCCTGGTAGGTCTCTGTAAGCCCTGCCCCCCACAGATCCACCAGGGGTGGGTGAGTGAGTGGCGGTAGACTGTGGATGGTGCTGTTGGGCGTCGCCTGTAGAGAATGAGTGGCACTCTGTAGTCTTTGTTCCAGTATCTGGAAACAGAGGAAGGAAAGCATGTAAATAGTAATTACTCTTACTCTTGGTCAGTGACTTACTAAGGCAGTGATCTAATCACTGCTTTTACGTCTGTGTGAAAGATAATGTTTTTAAATATGAACATCTTAACTACAAATTAATGATAGTAAAAAAAAAAAATTCCATTCTGAGTAATCCAGTCTCACACAAGAGCAACACAAACAGCCCAACAAAAGCTGGTGGAAAAGACAGCAGGAACAACAGAACCAACGGTTGTGAAAAAAAATGTGGTGCATATTTCCAGGGCAAAATCGTTCTTAAAGCACCTCCACTTTGGAAGCAGGTGAAAAACCATGCGTTTAAACATCCAGTGGGTGAGGCTTATTTTCATTTTGATGCACAGTGAAATATGTACCTTTTTGGTATAAGCAAAACATATACACTTCTTTGTTTTCTATTACTGGTAGAACATGATAAAACTTCTTACAAGGCTTAGCTCCAGAATCTAGATAATATCAACCCCTTTGATCGCTGGCATCCGTTTGATAGCTTGGAGGCTAGAAGTCTAGTTAGTGTTAGCTGGAAACTTGCTCATTAACTGTTTTTAGCAGTGGTGTTAAATTAATAAATAGTCTAGAAAGTTAGCTAGCTTGATAATATATGATAAACCATAATTGCTTGTGTTTGCTTGTTAGTGAGCTAAGTAGCTAGTTGGTGAGTTAATGTTAGCTACCAACCTTTTGGATGTCTTGCTTGAGGGTAGTCTAATTATTTTGTTGGAGGAATGATAGAAAGATAGTGTCAGCTTTTAAAGACAACGTCAAATGAAAATTCGACAACATTTTTCGTTTGACACATTTCTGAGTGACACAGCATAGCTTCACTGGGTAATTATTTTGTTTTTTAAATGATCATGCACTAAAGACATGTGCTAACTTGACCAAAAGGTCAGTTCTGATATTTGTTTGTCTATAAATTTTGCAAAGGCAACTGAACGACAACAAGTCTTCAATATTATTCTATAAACTGCATGATCGCTGCAGTGAAGGCTAGTTAAGGGTTACTCCCACATTGCTAGCAGTGCTTTAGGCACCTGTTGCTGTTGCTGATATTGCAGTATCTGTTGTTGCTGGTATTGCTGTATCTGCTGTAGCTGCTGTATCTGTTGTAACTGGGTCTGGTGTTGTTGGATGAACTGCTGCTGTTGCTGCTGTGACAGGAAGTGAGCCGCAGCGTTTCCATCATAGCCGCTGTCACAGGAAGCTCCACCAGCCATGACGTAGGAGCCTGTGGCTGGAGAGGCCACTCCTGACTGCTCGTTGCTGATTGGCTCCCAGGCATCTGAAGAAGAGAGGCAGTAGAGGCCCTGGGACACGTATGTGTGAGGCCACACTTCTGCAGAGGAGTGGTGTAATATCTGGTCTGAGAATAGAAAAAAGAAAGCTTTTTCAAACAGTTTCACATCTTTAAAGGTCTGTTTAATAGTACAGCCTTAATTAGTATTATTAGAGATCACTGAGAGCATGTTGAATAAGGCCAAGCCATTTTCATGCCAGTATTCTGTGGGTGAATAAATTGCATAGCTAGGATCTGATCACGTTGTTCTGATATGGTGAAGATTGTGGAAGCACATCTCATGGAAATGTTTCACAAGGGTTTCATCATATTACTGAAGGCTCAATATCAGAAAATGCAGCGATACATTTAAGGCCACTATTCTGGAAATACGTCTAGAATTCAAAATGAAGGTGGATTTATAAAGGGATCAGTCTGATACTGTATAAAGGTCAATAGCCACCTTTATCATCTAAAACCTATGATCATACTGAGAGGCAAGAGTTTGCGGAAAGAGTCATGGACAGAGGTTTTCACGAATATGAGAAATGGGTCAATGATTCTTGACCCATGGGTATTTAAGCCTCAGTATATGTTGAATTTCAAATAAAATGGAGAACACTAACCCGTTTTCATCCTCCATAACTTATCATCGTTCTTTTTGCTAACAAATAAAAAAGGGTCCAGCAGGAATCAATTTTGGGTCCTGTCCAATTTTCTGTTTATATAAATGATTGCCATGGTGTGGGATGACTAATATTCATTATGATTGTGCTGTGCTACATTCATTTATATGCTTCAAGCTGGTGGATTGAAAAATCCCAAACTGGTGTAGAATGCTGATAAAGACAAATTTATTTACAGTCATCCCTTGGCTATTGCTACTGGGGGCTATAGCCGCCCCCCGCGCGAAAGGTGAAATATTTTATTATTTATATATATTTTAAGGCTTTATAAACCCTTCCCACTCTTTTATTAACCTTTCCCACACTCTTATAAACACTTCCCATGCTCTTAAACACTTTCTACACTCTTAAACCTACGTCATTTTAACAACATATACAATCCTATATAGTGAGTACCCAGTTGGTGTCCTCCCATTCATCAGCCAATAGTGTGCCGTGTACAATCTCACATGGGCAAACTAGCTCAATCGGACACGAAGCGAAAGTGCGATGTCTGAGGGAATGCCGGTGAGTTGACTTCCTGCCGTCCTAGCCAATCCTAACGGTCCCTTGCGGTCACCTGACTGGTCCGCCTGACAAGCGGTAGTGGCATACACTGCATTTTCATTATGTATTCATCCATACATAATGAAAATGCATCATGAAACACATACTGCATTTTATTTTGATTTAATATTCTTTTAATATGTTTGACTTAACATTTCTTATATTATTTTATATTCCAGAATCCCGCAATATTGAAAAACATCCGCGATTCAAAATTAGAAAAACCGTGATACAGTGAAGCCGCAATGGGTGAACCGCGATATTGTGAGAGACGACTGTACTTTTTCTCACTTCCAGAAATGTTGGCTACAGTAAAAAATCCATATTTATACATTATGTATTAAAATGCTGTATTTATTGATATCATTCTTTCCATCTTTCCTTGATTTCCAGTAAACAATTAAAGATGATCATGAGGATTCTTGTAGTTAAAGTACCTCGGCTGGTGATGCTCTCCTGATTGGCTTCGCTCAGATGGGCAACACTGCCTTGGTTAGAGCCTGCACTCATACTCTCTCCGTCCATGGAGTTCCAAGCTAGCAAAGTGGCCTCGGATATTGCAAACTGCTGCATAACACCTTAAAGAACATACAGGCAGATGTAAAGAGGTATGAGCACTCTAGCTCCTAAATTTCACTCTCAGAGTCTGAAATATATTGTGGCATAAAATTGGTGTAGGTTGATCTGATAATGGAGAATGCATGCTTTAAGGTATGATGAAACAGGTGAGGTAGCACAGTGGTTAAGAAACTGCAAAGAAAAAATTCAAGTCTAATTGGTTCAAGCATTTTTTACATTTTCATAGTTTACATTCTTAAATGCAGTCAAAGCAAGTATTCTCCCTCCTACTCATTTTCTTACAACTTAAATTTCTCACACAGTACGAAGGCTTCATCATAAACTTCCTCTGAAATCTGAATAATAAGGACAAGCGCTGAGACAGCTGAGATACAATATTTTAAATATGAGACAATAAGAGCTCTGCACAGCGCTGCCGTTTCCCCACCGTCACTATAAATAAAAATCAGAATCCACTCACACTGATTTATATTCAAACAAGTTGCACAACAAGCAGAAGGGGTGTTAGGTGTCTTTTGCTAGTAAAACCTGATGCAGCGTGTGACACCAGATCCTATGCTTTGGAGTCCTGATATGGTTATTGTCTCATTATTAATCTTTACCTGCAGCAAAGCGCGCCTCCTTCTCTCCATCACTAAGGTCACTGTAGGCATCGTTCTCCAGCTTGCGCTCGTGCTGAAGATGGCGGGTGGAGGTTCGGCCGGCGCTGGAGCCTCCCGCTCCGACTGTCTGCATGCCCCAGTTCTGCCACTCTATCATGTGTGCCACACGGCCCTGTGCCATGGCTGTCGGTTTTGTCACCTTGTCCTTCATAGACCGAGTCACTCCTGAAGTGGAAGGGTGGAAAGACTAGTCAGAGAAGGTGTCATGAAGAAAATTAGAGACGAAAAGAAGAGTATTGTTGAGATGGGGTGGGGTTTATAAATCAAGTTCGTAATGTTTGCGGAAAACAGACACGTGAAATGCAGTGATATGAAAAATGAAAGGGACTAACACAATGTTTACACTGTCAATACATATGTGCAGGAGCCGGATTGACGCGACAAATGAGGTGGAATAAATGGAGGCACTAAATTGATCAGGTGTTATCTAATGAGAGTGTGCACAAATTGATTTGGGGAAAGAAAATGCTTATGACTCTGAGAGACGAAGGCGAATTTAGAAGGTTAATTAGAGAAAGATGAGGGTGCAGTCTGAGGAATGACATTGTGGCTTGTTGGAATAATCTCCCTTTGCACTATCACCAGTATGCATGAGGTCAATACTCCTGTAAATAGCATGTGTTATAGCACATACGCCAACATTTCCCTAAACCTAACCTATGATCTAATATACTGCAGGTTTTCTCTACATATGACTGCTCACATAAAACTCATGGGAAAAATCGACTCATCAATTATTAACGCTGGTAAGGCCAGCATTCAATAATAAATCTGACCTCACCTTCCATAATGTCAAGTGAAACGATGACTATAAATTAAATATTGAGGAAAAAAAGAATCAGGAGAAACATCAGACTGAACTGTACTTCCGTACACAGAGACAGAAAGACACTAATACATCACGAAACAATGACCGATCTCCACGCTGCACTCCACAAGCACTTAACACACAAAAATAACTGCAATTCCCGTCCATCACCACTCCCAAAACAACAAGCCATAGGGGGGAAAAAATGTGTTGTGGGTAGTGTATTTCATTCCGAGTAAGCATCTCTTCTGATATCTGATATTCCACCAATGGATCCACATGCCATTGGCGAGCATTGTAAATGGAAACAGGGAGTGAAAGAGGGCACCCACAAGGGGCCATGTTGCCTCCATCTCCACCCACTCAGACTGGAGCCAACATGGGGTCAGTTACCAGTTTACAGGACAGACACACACCTGACACACCTGACAGTGAGGACTTAGCCAGAGCACCAATGCTGTAGGCGTTGGAATTCCGCTTCTTTAGCCGGGGCAAAATGGAGGTCGTGTCCTCCATGGAGAGCTGGATGGGAAGAAGATAGTGGAGATAGAGAAAACAGGAGAGGGAATGGGAAGAAAAAAAGGAAGTGTAGCAGAAGAGGAACAGTGAGGGAGCAGGACGTGCACCTCAGCAAAGAGGATAGGGAAAAGTGAGTGTGTATTTTTATGAATATTTGAAGAGATAGAAAGGGCAGAGGTGATGGGAGAGGTGGTGATAGACACAGTTAGTGTTTTTAACATGGGTGTGAAATACTACATTTCCCAACAGTCTGCTGGTCAGTGTCTGTCCTCTTGCATTTTGGGAAGTGTAGTTTATGACATTTTGGTTAGCAATAAGCTCTACCATAGTGCAACAGGTTACTGCAAAGTCACTGGAGAGAGAAGGAGGGAGAGCGAGAGAGAGAGAGAGAGAGAGAGAGACCGCATGTACTGCAATGATGGGTGAAGGTAAGGCCAAAGCTATCTAATGTGAGTTTTGAAGAAAAGCAAAGAAACAGAAAGAAAGTTCAAAATGAGGGACTGATAATCACAACACTTACATTGATTCCATCCCATGAAAAGTCTGTTCGGCCATGCTGAGGGAAAGAGGGGAAGGAAAATGGGGAAAAGGAGGAACAGGGAAAGAAGAGAAGACAGCGAGGATGGCAACAACAGAAAGGAGACAGGAGGAAGGAAAGAGGGATTGTGACAGAAGAAGGCAGTTTTTTAAAAATATGCAAAGTAGAAGGAGATACAGAAGGAAAGGAAAAGAGAGGGAATCTTTGTTCCAGACAGAAAACAGAGGTGGAAATATGTTGTGTTTGTATGCCAGTGTGTGTTGTTATAATCGCCTTTATGTCACTGATGCCAGTTGTATGTTAATAGAGTTAGAGAAAAGAACTTAGAAAAGAAATTAGAGAAAGAAAATGGAAAACACATAAAACGACGCTAATCTAGACATAAAGGCAGTCATTGAGACTTTTGGGAGGAATCTGGGGTACTAAAAACTGTCCAAATTTTTGAATACCTTATTGATCGCTGTTCCTTTATGTATTACTTACTAGTTCCCAGTTACGAATTTAAGAATAGATTGAGTCGAGGCAGGTTTTTTTTTTTTTTTTTTTTTTAAACTCAGTGACAGACAAAAGACCTTCCACAAAGCTGTTCTGTGAACAAGGCCATGTCTATTTTGCACAGAATCAGATGAAACCCTACTTGATATGGTCGTCACACACTACAAAAACACCACAACCTGCATGGTAGCTAGCATATAAAACACCCTGTGACAATTACATGTTATTGCTTTTACAGTATATATGCATGTTATTTCTTTGTGCTAAAGATTTAGAGCTAACATTTGGAGTATAGAGATATGGATTAATAGATTATGCATATTAATAGATATGCAAATGATCTATTTAGCTTTAGAAGATGCTGTGTGTACAACAGACATTTCTCTCTCTCTCTCTCTCTCTCTCTCTCTCTTTCTCTCTGTTCTTGTGTTTGTGTGCATTGTTTTCACTCCACAGGGCTATTTCACTGCCGATTCCTGACCCAGCGCTGTACGACCACAGGCATTTTAAGGCTGCCCGGGGTGATGAGCTGCCATGGCTATCACAATACCATATACATCATGTGGTCTACTTATGCTCGGTTGGCAGTAATAGTTTATATGACCTTCATACAGAAGATACATACACTAGATACAACAGCTGTTTCTCTTAGTTCAGCTGTGTGCTGTATTCAGATGCGTTCAAAGCTGAAGGCATTTCTCATTTAGGAGCACCACAGTCTGGATTGGATCCCCTCTATTTGCTCATACAGGGCTTCAGTCGCTCCTGAAGGATGTCCAGGCACCCAGAACATCTGTGTATCTGCATGTGTGTTGCGTATTTCTGTAAGAGGGAAGACACTTCCCTGTTGCTTGCATTGTGACTCTTTTGTTTTTCTACAAATTCTTGCTTATGTAAGAACTGAGGAAAGCTGTGGGAATACTACAATGCTGTGTCATTAAACATGCAGTCTGTTTAGTGCAACTGTGCCTTTTTTGTGAGAGCATATTCTTCTGACACTTTTGAGAGTAGATCTCATTGGAATTTCAGTGAACTGTAATTTAGGCACTTTTTTATGCACATGCGCCAAATACCGGGATGAGACTCAAGCACAAGATGACAAGCAAGCAAACTGGCTAGTTGGCTGTAAGCATAGTGGGCTATAGCAATAGCTGTAGGGTGTTATACTTCTGTATTCAATAAGTGCCCTCCTTAAAAAAAATAAACGGGCATTGAAAAGTCTGAGACGACATTGTAACCTGGCCATTTTTCTTTATTAATTATTGGAGATTTGGAGAAAAATATTTTTAGAATTTTGAGATATTTAAAACCATGACAGTTCATTTTCAATCTCTTGAATATTTAATATTCAAGATTCTGCACTATTTCTAGGTCCTTGAAATGTAGGCGAATTTGTGATACTGACCATGTTAGCTGCTTTGTACAAAAGGTCAGATTTTCAGGCTCCCAAATGGCCATATCTATTATTACCAAAACTGGCTGTGATCTCAGGGAGGGAGGGGTGTATGCTTTTTTCCCCTATCAAACACCGCGACACTGGCCAAACGGGTGTCTGTGAGCTTATGCATACAGAAGGGGGTGGATAGCACTCTCCTCCAAGCGTGTTATGCCACCCCAATGTTCAGCAGTATGAAAAGATGTGACACTCAGAAGCACCTTAAGTTGTTAGACAAACTTGGAGTTGGAGTTTATGCCATCCTGAGTGCACATTGTCGTTAAAGTACATATGGGGGTATTCCAAAGAATCTCGTATAATTATGTAAATATTCCAAGATTCACTCAAGTTATTAACCACAGTATAATCTGTCATGAAAACTGTGTATATTGAATTAGAAACGTATTTTCTCTAGTGCTCAAAAACCTCTGGACCCTTCTGTATGTACGTATTGCGTGAGATGGCGTATCATCGCTCATGATACCGATGAAGTACATAGCTGCATCGCTGTGCTAAAATATTTTGAAAATGATAACTCGTGGAACGTGTTGGGTCACCTTGCATGTATGGTCATGGTAGAAATGGCCAACACAACAGTGTGTAATTAAGCTCACTTCATTTTGCAAATGATTTGGGATTTTCGATAGCATGTCGTCGATACATTCTCATCATTATTAATAGCACATCTGTGGCGCTCAGTTATACCTAAGAGATATGATCTCTAATGTATCTTGTGACTTCTTATTAAATCTGTTGTTGAACCCTGTCCTCTGGTTCTGATTATGTTTCTGGATAATGTTTTCAGTAGGACTTTAGAAAGAGAGTGTGAGTGTGAAAGTCCTTGAGCTGACAGAGAAATGTGTCATTAATATCTGATAAGCCTATCTTGGTGAGTCATTAGGTATTCTGTGAAAAGGTCCTTAGCTAGTTTCTTATGTTATGAATATGTATTGTCTCATGGCATGTATTTGTACTGCTAAGTTGCATAGCTCTATAACAATGGAAAAGAGAAAGGAGGAAGAAGAGAAGGAAAGATGGCTGTGAGGTAATGTAGCAATGGTGATGCTTATACCACAAGGACAGTCCAATAACATCCTAAATCACAGTCTGACACAAACCCTAACAGAGAATCTGCTATTCATCTTAATAAAGAGCACATCTTGGTCAGACAACATAGACGCATGAAGCATTAGCATCATTACCAGAATGAGCTGCAGTAATAACCAGCAGTAAGTGTAAGACGCTTATTTAAATATGGATTTCTTGTTGTTTTTTTTTATCGACCTGGGAGAATAGCTGCCATCTTTCCGTAACACTGGCCTCCTTGGCCTGCTTCTTAGATTAGGCTGCTTCGTACACCTGTACATGGCTGAGCTCCGCAGGATTCAGCTGTTGAGAGATTTATTATTAAATCTGTTATTTTTTCAGGCTTACCTGTTCCCCATCCTTCTGTACTGGAACCCCATCTGCCGCTTTAGGAAGAAGGACAGAATAAAAACTGATTAGGGAAGGGGTTGACAGAATACAGCTGAATCTTTTATTGTTGACATTAAAGAGGTGAATCATCAGGTGTTGGTTTGTCTCAGTAATGGCTGCACGTAGGCTCTGTGTTTCCCGTAGTGGTCCTGTCAACATGCACTCTAGAATGAACCTGGAAAATGACTGACAGTGTAATTGAATCACATCCTAAGCCCTTTCACCTAAGTGCACACCCACTGTGCTTTCATCATGAGCTCTGCTTGACCTGCAAAAAAGAGTCGAACAACAAAGACAGACAGGAAAAAGGGAGACAGGAAAAGGAATGGGTAAGTAAAAGAGAATCGTGAATTAGCCCCCCAAAAGAGAGCAAAATGTACGCATATTAAACAGGATATAGTCTCACTTTCTGTTTCCTTCCCTCTACAGGTTTCAGCCTCCCATTTACAGGCCTACAATAGATTACATTAGCTCTCACAGACTAGCCAGCTTCGTAATTACAACCACAGCATAATTATGCAGCCTATCACACACAAAAAAATAATGGGATCTCCTAGAACAGGAGCAATGGGTCACCTGCACTAGAGTTTCTCTACCAAATTCGATGCCTTTTATTTATTTCATTTTTCACCACTTCTCACTAAGAGTGCAATCCTAATTAAAGATGACTTAATCACACGGGGGCCTCTGATAATTGGGTTCCCGCGCATATCTGGTCTTTGAGCGGCTTTTCTTTATTTAATTGGTATTGGTATTTTAGCTCGGTGTTGCTTTAGCATCATGAGACTTGCACAGGTCTGTGACTTAAAACTGTGTACATTTGAGTGAATGATTTGAAAAGGATTAAAGTGGTGGATCATAGTCTTGATTCTGTTAACAGTCTGTACTTCATTAAAACATCCCAAATTAACTTAGCACAAAATGAGCGCATTAGCATATGACTGTATAAATATGACTACTGTGAGTAAATGTTAGGGAGGCCTAGCCATGAGATACTCTATGCCAATTGGGAGTTTTCTTGCTGACGTCAGCGTTGTTAGCCTTAAAGGGGAAACAGTGTATGTATATGAACGCCCTTTGCTGATGGTAAATTTGTATTTGCATTTGAAATACTCTTAAGCTGGCTTGCATGGGGTCTGTGTACTAGTAGTACCCTGTTTCTGTTTGTACCTTAGCACTTTGATGTATTTTTAATGGCAATGCCTTATGGGAGGGTCCATTAAAAGCACACTCACCCCTATAGCTCCCTGTCGCACTCCACACACTCACTGCATGTATAATGAATCTTGTCAATATCCACGTGCTCAAAGGTGGTTAAAGTGACCGACTAATGGAAGATTATTCAGGTGCACCAATGTCCTGCTATCAACATACGTGTAACAAATTAAAATATAAACCAACATATAGTGCATTAGCAAAATTTTGGACCACCATAAGCCACTGGAACAGATTCGATGAGATTGTACAAGTCTCTGGATGTTTGCTGGTAGGATGAGCATCATTCTTTTAAAATACATTTCCTATTTTGGTGTTTTGATGATGGAGGTAGAGAGAGCTGTCTAACATGCCTAGTATGTCTCACAAAATTTCATACGGGTATTCCATTTGGTTGAAGTGAAGGCCACAGAATATGATTTACATCAATTTCATACTCATTCAACCTCTCGTGAGCCCTTGTACCCTGTGGATAGGGACATCTTGTAGCAGAGACCATTCCCGACAAGTTGGTAATGTTTTGTCAAAAGATAAGAGTGATCAGTCAAAATAAGTTTGTATATATTTGCAGTGCCCATTTCTTCTAATGGAATCAAGTTGACTCAGACCCACCGCATATATAACCGTATTTTAATTTGTGAATCATCTGAAGTCCAAAGTTGAAATGCTTGGTAAATGCATCTGAAGGGAAAAGAAAAAAAGAAAATCCTAAGCAACAGTAGAGAACTACTAAGCCTCCCCAATTCTGATGCTATGTATATTTTTTGTATCTTTTGTCCAACACTGACATTGTGGGGCCATACATTCCACTGTATACTTTTACTGTCAGTAACACATCACATGACAGTGTGTAAAGGGGGGGGGGTATGTCTCTCAAAAACGAAATAAAGTTGTGCTAGAAACCTATGAACATTAGCAGAAGCTCAGGCCAGTCAGTGCAGTTCACTTCGCATGGCAGTTTATGAGCAATCTCTCAGGGGCAGTTATAGGCTCAATGGTTTA
This sequence comes from Chrysichthys cranchii, assembly GCA_030068335.1. Lineage (NCBI taxonomy): Eukaryota > Metazoa > Chordata > Actinopteri > Siluriformes > Claroteidae > Chrysichthys > Chrysichthys cranchii. Next base: position 11,769,674 of record JAQMCW010000032.1, on the reverse strand, counting down.
GGCTCTGGGTTACTGATCAGGGGGTCAGTGCGCTGATCCCAACTTCCCAACAAGCTGGGATATCAGAAAAAAGAAATTCACTCTGCTGTAATGTATATGTGACAGATAGAGGCTTCTTCTTTTTCTATAATGATAAACTCACCTTACCGAGCCCCGCATCTGAACTAAATGTGGAAGTACGGGTGGGCAGAAGAGACCTCGTTTCCTAATATGAAAATCAAACTGTGCAGTCTTTGCCTTTTACTGGAGTCCATCCAAAGTTTCCCACACCATATAAAGCTACAGATTATTTCTATCTACATGTAGTGTGTTTCTGGCTGTCAGACTGGTCTGTGACATTTTAGCAGTAGCAGACACAGCAGGGTGAACTCAAAGCTACCTAAATAAAAAACCAAGAGCAGCCAAAAGTCATCTGGGTAGCATTCAAACAACAATATATAAAGTACAGAACAATTTCTAGCACTTTATTCGTATTTCTTGTATTAGGATCAGGCTAAAGAATACAAAAGCACAGAATTGGTGTCGGGTAACTCTCTAATGCATGAAAGGGAATAATGTGTAATTACAGTGAGAGCAAGCTGACATTTATCTGTGCACTCAGCACTGCTGCAGCTGAAACTGGTATGAAAAAGCATGAGTCATCTTAACATGAAAATATGGGGCTATGATTTAATTACACTGCAATTTAACTGATCTGCCATCATTCAGAGAATAAGTGTCATCAAGTGTCTCTTGTTACGTATAGTTACTAACTAATAATAGAAAGCCTACACTACAGTAGATTCCTCAAACGTATCAGTTCATCATGACTGTAAGGAAATCGGTGAAGGAGAATAAAAAATGAATAAACAGACAGACAGACAGATAGACATACAGTTAGTTTGTGTTTTTTTTATGTTACCATGCTATTTAGGATGGACTTCCAGAAGTAAAGCCACTGGTACTTCTGCAAGAACAGGGGTTTTGGCCATGAATGACCTCTTATTAAACGCTATGGTTTCCCAAACTCCAATGTCCAAAACGTAGTAACCTCAACAAATGACAGCAACTACTGTGACCGCAGACAAATTAACCCTCCTGTTATGTTGTGGGTCAAATTGACTCATTTTAAAGTTTTAAAAAATCTTTGAAAAAAGATCGTGAAAAAGTACTTTTTCAGTATGAAACTTCTTCTGCTTGGCTTAATAAGTGTAATCGACATATAAAATGGAAATGGTTCATTTCATATATTTTCACACCCCCCCCATATATATATATATATATATATATGTGTTTGTATTGCAAACATATATATATATGTAATATATATAAAATATATATTACATAGATACTGTTCGGATGAATTAGACCCGGCAGTCAAAGTGGTGGCTGAAAGGGGCCAGAAGTGTCAAATATTATTTCTTTCTTTGCAGCTGTGAGATATATTTCACCCCAATCTCACACACACACACACACACACACACACACACAAACACAGTTATTAATGGTTATTAATCAAGTTAGTAATGGAGTTAATCATGAGATATAAACAATGTTTATTGGAATTTTTCGGCTTCTTGCACTTTTGGAGAATTAAACATACATCATCAGGAATATCACTACTGTTCCTCAGACACGAACGTAACAGGAGGGTTAAACAAATTCAAATGGACAATGAAATGGCAGATCTAGTATTATGTGTTTACCATCATTTCAGGGTGGATCATATACATTACATTACAGTCATTTGGCAGATGCTCTTATCCAGAGCGACTTACGTTTTCATCTCATTTATACAACTGAGCAGTTGAGCTTAAGGGCCCAACAGTGGCAGCTTGGCAGTGCTTGGATTTGAACTCCTGACCTTCCAATCAGTAGTCCAATATCTTAACCCCCTGAGCTACCCCCTACCTTGAAATTTTTTTAATTTATTACAGCCTTACTAACTTATTACTGTAGAAAACAGGCTCTAAAATGTCATTTTATTCGTCAAGTAACTTTTCTAATTTCAGGATAACTGTATTAGGGCAATAAAAGGCATGAAAAGCATGCAGAATTCTTGCGTGCATTATAAAAGCATATAGCCAGTGGATTATCTCCTCACTAACAGCACTGCAAGGTGCCATTTTTATACATCATTCTCCCGTATGCTAGGGACACAAGCTCTTTTCAGTAGAAGGATGTAAATGAAGAGTAAGTGAATGTCTTGGCGTTATCACTGACTGCTCTTGAACATGAAGTAGCTGTTGCTTGTTGTAATTAGTTTACCAGAGCCCCTTGACACACGAGGCCAAGCCATCCCATAATTTAGGTTGTAACCAGGAGACATCTAGCTGCTAAAGCACGGTGACGTTCAGTGCATCACGGCTTCACGGTTCAAGGCTTCTCACACCTCCGTACAGCTATCAGTTTGACCGACAGGAACTTCAATTCCTAATCAGACTGCAGACTTAATTCCCCAGAATACATGGCTCGGTGCTTCTCGCCATAGCGGAGTGTTGCAGATGCGGCACGCAGCAATAACAGCTGATCACGTGACCAGGGCTGAGCGCTTCTGCCTTATTAGCGAATATCGCGCGACTCCCCAGCGGCACAACAACAACACTGCGGGGAAAGGGGAGAGGGGGGGAGAGAGAGAGAGAGAGACGTGGCGATATGCAAAATCTCACAGCAGGCCTACAGCATGTGAAAGAGTAGAGGACGCCACCACATGTAGAAAAGTAGAAGAAACGGATTTGTTAGTCACTGTGTTCATTACTGAAGTGAAGCCATTTTGAGGGACTTGGGATAATGCATGCACTTTAGGCGTTGTTTATTTAGGTATCATTTAGAGAAACAAGGTAACAAAAAAATTCTAAATCGGTGCATGTCCTATATGTGACGTCACAGATGGGACAAAACCAGGAAGTTGCCCAGAATGTGATTAAGGTAAGTTGGCTTACAGATAACAGTTATAAACTTTAATTATAGCAGGCTGTAAATCTGTCAAAAATAAAAACGATTATTAACGTAAATTGTTCACTTTAGGATGAAATTGTATCATTCATCAGATAAAAGAGTATATTATACGTAGTAATATATAAAATATATTCAGTTGTATTAAATATTAAACAATACACATGTTAAATTCTGTTCAGTTAAGTACATTGTGGTTTTAGTCACTCATTTTCATATGGTTCCACTTCATAAGACATTAGAAAACGGTTTTCAGAAAAGAAATTTCAGGTACAAAACAGAGTTAAGAGGGCCCGACTTGTGATTTTTCCGTTTTGAAGTCACGGTGACGACTGCAATACACTAAAAATTTTAAAATATTTAGAAAATATTTAAGATTGGTGGGCAGGTGTTGCTGGCAGGCCAGCGTAACAGCCTATGACGTACGATACATTCGGATGATCCCTGGATGTACGCATCATTTCCCTTGTGTGATGCCTCACTCTCTCCCGTAACTCACGGAGATAACTTGTGTATCGGTGTACGGTACAGTGCATTACCGCATGTTTTTCTGTGCTTCAAGAGCTCATTTTAATTCAAAAGCATGTCTTCTAAATGCCTCAGCATGTCTCCTACAGGAAAAGACTCCTGGGTAGGCTAGGCTAAGCTGGGCTAAGCAGTGGTTCGACATACGATATTTTCCACTTACGATGGAGATATCAGAACTCATCTCCATCGTCACCTGTATATGGGACAGCTCTGTAAGTTTTCCTATAATAGAGGTTCCATAATAGAGGAAATCTGCATGACGATGCAAGATCTTATTAGAAAAATTGTCACCGAAATATGGATTATTTGATTCTTTCATCTTCAATAAATTGATCCTGGTCAGGGGATCTAAGAAACACTGGGTGAGAGGCGGTATACGTCCAGGGTGTGATGTGAGAGCAATACCTGCAGCATTAATATAATACCTTTGCAGATTACTGAATTGCCCTTGTTGATTTTTTTTCCATTTAAATTAATGAAATAAAAGTCTTTGGCTAATTAAACGCTAAAAGATGTATTTAAGATAAGTAATTTAGGACTCTTTGAACCAATGATTGCCAATTCTTTATTTGGACATGACCCACCACAGGACTGCTGTGAGTCTACTTTGTATCCCTTTCACAGATTTCAGTTAGTTTGGTTGAACTGCACTTAATGTCTGTGACAGTGGTCAACAGGCAGTGCAAAAATTTGTGCACATGAATAAGACAGTATTCATCTTTTTCAGTTTAGAAAAAAAAAAGCAGCTAATTATGACACTGTAGGATGGTTGTCCAGCAGACCTCTTAATGTCAGGGCTGAAACCACACGAACAATTCAGAGGGAATGGGATGTGTGGCCAGCCTGTAAACACTAGTAGATCCACTTGGCTCTGGCTGCTATGTGCCGTGAGACCTGGTGCTGATTGCCAGAGACTGACAGCTATGGATGACTGGCAGTCTCTCAGTGAACATCTCGGTCTCCTATCTCTATGTTATGCTCACACCACACACCTCACTACAGCTCATCAGTCACCCTGCAGCGCTCCGTTTCTGCAGAGAGGAGGCCAGTACCTGCTGCAGCATTCTGAGCCAATGTTGGACCTGTTTGATAAACAACATGTAAGTGCTACAGGGTGCAATTAATCATGTCCATGGTATAGAGAGAGAGAAGAGCCAAATCAGCCTCACTGCACAGCTTCGATGACGCATCTGAAAGCACACTTCATCCCCATCACTTATCTGGCACGATGTTGTAATACTGCCTGAGTCTGCTGCTTCATGAAACTACAAGTTAACCTTAGACACACAGACACACATATCTTGTCCTGTCAAGCATTTTTGTTACAACCTGGACTGTTGCAACTGCCATCATTGGAGGTTTAGTGTGTGTGTTTGTGTATATATATATACATGAGCACTTTGCAATCAGATCAATAACTGGGAGTCCCTCTCTGTAATACAATATCTTAAATGCAGCTCAATCATTCTTAACAGAAGACAAAGAGAGTGAGTAAACCGTATATCGTTCTTAGAGTATGCCAAACACACACTCGACTGCAGAGCACCAGAGAGAGCATGCTGGGCACGTTAGAGTTTTGCAAAGTGTTCAGAAAGCATTTGGGAGGTGAACAACTGAGAACAGCAATTCTTGACTGAGGATGCATAAATGATTAAGGAAATTTTGGAAATTAATTATTAAAATTATTAATTAATGCATAAATGATTAAGGAAAAGTTTGTAATTGTCCCAAGATTTTTGTAATTGTCACTTTCCTGGCTAAGGCCAATAATATAGTATTGTGTTTTACTGTCTAGAGATTGAAACTGAGACTGAAACTGTAAATATAATAGAAGTGTAGCCCACAGTGGCGCAAATCTCATTTTGCTTCTTTTAAAAAGCCCACACTGAAATGCTCTAGGCCAAGGTCAGCTGTCATCTGTCCTAGCCACTTGGGTTTTTAAAATCCAGCAAAAAAATTAGTGAACCATTT
>JAQMCW010000032.1:11742632-11754706 GCA_030068335.1 Chrysichthys cranchii | reverse complement strand
TGTGTGTGTGTGTGTGTGTGTGTGTGTGTGTGTGTGTGTGTGTGTGTGTGTGTGTGTGTGTGTGTGTGAAAGAGAGACTGAAACAGTATGCTTTGGGAGGTCCCATCTCTCCTCCATAATTCATATGCTCTCTCTTTCTCCCTGTTACCCTCCATTGCCTGGCAGCTCATTTAGGATTCCACATGTTGGTCATACCAGACTGCCTCCCAGTATCACGCCACACCATCTGTCCACTACTTCCATAAACTCGTCTACACATCAGTAGATTTCTTGCACTGTTTCTAGACATATGCACTGTGCTTGTACCTCTTTCCATCATTCATCCACATTAACTGTTTTATTCTGGTCAGGATCGCAGTGAATCCGAAGCCATTGGGCAGGAAGCTGAAGTAGTTTCTGGATGGGATGGTGGGTCCATTGCAGGGGCCTCTTTCCATTCTTAATCCTGAAGTCATGTCCTGGAACGTGTCAGTTGCACCAGAGGAGGGGAAGCAGTAAACCATATGGTGCTGTTGACCTCTAGGACTGGTTTTAATTAAATCTGTTTTGGACAAAGGCAGCATTCTTGGCTGACATCTGGTGGACAAGCTAGGAATCACAAAGATGTATTGCCCTCCACTGAATCATAACTAAATCTGGGAATGTTATGAGAGTGCAGATAGGTAGACATCAGTCAGATGGCATAAAGGTCTTTCTGTGTGTGAATTGGCTATGGGTGATCATATAGGTAACTATGTGCAGGAGTGAGCAAATCAAACTTATTAAAAGTGAACATGAGTCTCTGCATAACTGTGGCTATAAGAGAGCATCTCATACAAAGGGCTGTTCATGAGCATTACTGTATGAATGCTCTCAGCAGGGAAAGACAGAGACAGATGAAATCTGAAAAAGAACCACTGCGACACACTCACCTCCCTCTGAGCTAGAATGAACTGAATGAGGAAATGGGAATCAAGCTGAGAGATACAGTATGAGCGCACACAATGAGTCATAGTTGGAGACAGGGCGGCTGGGTTTCCAGAGCCAATTTTTGGCAACACTCCAGAAGGCCTCCTGCTGGGGAGCGTTATCTTCAGCTTGGCTGCAAACACTCTCTGTCTCAGGGGAAACCTGACCACTGAGTATGTTCCCCAAAAACAGTTTTTTGCTGAAGAAACTCTTAAATGTTCTTTTGTAAAAAAAAAAAAAAAAAAAAAAAAAAAAAAAAAAAAAAAAAGGAAGAAGAATGCAGTGATACTGGCAGATATTTAAATGTCTTATTCAAGGAGTTCAACGGAGGTTACTCCCTGCTATTGCTTTTTCATGCATATGAAGCAAGTCAGACTTTAGCTCTAATAATGGGTTGTTGATTTTGAAAAGCACCAGTCCATTGCATCAGTCTGGCTGTCTGTGGATCAGATTTGTACAGGATCAAAGGAAGAGACAGATACTTTCCAGGTGACTGTAACAAAAAACAACAACAACAAAAAAGCACCGGAAAACTTAACAGGTCTCTTGAGGAAGTATTAGGCAAAGCTGGCAGATTTGCAGGATGGGTGGAATTAGGCTTGACAATCCTGGCAATTCCCCATAAAGCCATAACGTCACATCCTTATCTGTGTTTTAATTGGCCTGGTTCCATGTTCATAAATGCAAGTGTATGCAAGGCTTACTGTAAGTGGATACCCATGTTTGGTTAATAAGAGAAATTGTATTATGTTCTGGATGATTACCGTGTGATTAAGTGTAATTATTTCAAAGAAACAGTCTTTGTTTTGGGTTGATTTAAGCACACCATTCTTCTTAAGTTCTCCTCTGCCAAACCTTGCTCTGCCTGTATTGAATCAACCCCCAACCTCCTTTATCTTTCACTCTCTCTGGCTCTCTCACTCACTCTGCCCTTACAAGGAAAGGCAGGCAGGGCTGATGTCATCGGATGAAGAATGTTTAAAGAATCCTGGGAGCAAAAGAGAGGGAGGGAAAAAAGGAGGCCAAGAGACAGACAGAGAGAAAAAGAGAGGGAGAGAGAATGCTTGGCGTGTAATAAACCTGGCCGGGGTGAAGGGGAACGAGAAGGAACTTGTTTGGAGGGATGGTGTCATTCCTTTGCACAAATAGGGGGAGGGTATAACAGTAATGCAGGAACTTTGTGTGTGTGTCTAAGAGAGAGAGAAAGGGAGAGAGAGAGAGCAGTAAAAAGCAAAACTGTTTACCTCTGGGCCAGGAGACATTTGAAGAGCTTGCTCTGAGAAAGAGGTAAGCTTAGACCTTTGATTTTTTCCTCCCATTATTTTAATTACTGGGACTTTAAACCCACTTAGTAGTTTTACGCCTCATAGCTTTCCGTGAAATGATGTATTCAAGACTTTGGACATGACTATTATACAGCGTTAACGTGTTATTATTATTATTATTATTATTAGTATTTTTTTTAACCAAATAATACCAATAGAAAGCACAGCGCTAGCCCCGGTATTATGATCCGTGTGCGCCTCGAGCTCTGTGGATTTGTGGAAAATGCGGAAGCTAAACCGGAAGTGAGTGTACAATGCTGAGGAAAAGTTCCTCCAGACACATATATCCAGGTGGAGGAGCTCTCAAGAGCGGCTAAGAAAACGTAACGCCGAGGCTGTGCGATGCTAGCCGATTGTATGGTTTAACCACACGGTGACCCGAAGGGTGGAGTTAGCTTCAGGGAGCGGCTAGGTCTAGAGATTCATGGGAAGTCCTTTTCGGCGTTTGTGTGGTTTGATGTGAGGTACAGGGCGCTACATAGCTAAACTGCATTGCTCCAGAAAACAACACTGAAGTAAGTGTCTTGTGGTATTATTATTATTATTATTATTATTATTATTATTATTATTATTATTATTATTTTAGACCAGTCTTGAATCCAGTTACCTTTATAGCACCTTTGCTTGCACAGGAAGGCTACCATTTTCTGCGTTGTCATGTCTTAGCAAGCTGTATGTGTGTATATATGTATATGTGTAATTAAAAAAAAAATATATATATATATAGCGGGTGGGTGAGGGAACATATATGGAGCTGTTTGTAGCGACTAGCGTCGTCTGCTAAATCTTTACCATGTAAAGACACGCCAGTCAGTCAGCCAGAGTTTTAACTGAGGTATGTGGTTTGTCACAAAGACAGTGAGTGTCGGCTTGGTTGTCATGTGGTAATTTGCTATTTTGAAAGCGTGTACAGCGGTGAGAAGGTAATGAAGGGTGGGGCAGGGACGGTAGTGTTTGAAATGAGCTTCATTTCCCAGGTACAATAAACAAAGAAATGAGACCAGAATTGTATGAAACCCACAGAATGAATTGCATTAGCAAAGTCCTTAGCTGGCACTGCTGCTTTGGTGTCTTGTTTGTTGCTGTGTTGGCAGGGACCCTTAGCTTTTAGCTCAGAAAGTAGAGAGATATCCATATAAGGTCAGTTTCTGCTCTCCTGAACTTCTGCCTCGGCTTTGGTCTACATAACAGTTTGGCTGTTCACCTTGTGCCTTATCTGGGGAAAACTGAAGTCAGTGATGCAGTAAAACTGGAATGAATGTGGGAATGAATTTTGAATGCTAACCTCTGCTTTTGAGTCTTTATTTAGCTTACATCAGTTACAGTTTGGAGCTTACAGCAGTCTGATGACAGTGTCGGCTGTGTGGTATGGAGAGTTTAAGCAAACCACAAACAGTCCTCTTCAACCTATTTATTAAATGAATGCCGTGTGTGAGAATGCCATCAACACGCAGTATACGACCGGAGAGAGAGAATAGCCATTATTATCTGTACAGCTTTTTGTTACAGGTCAGCTCTAATGGCCCATTTCAGTCACATTGCTCACCCAGGGCTTTCATGCAAGTTATCACACTGAAAACTCTGCAGATAGTGTGTCACTGACTGACCTATAGTATGGGTCCATTTACTGACCGCTACCCTAGACTGCCATGCAGGTTTGTTTTTTTTTTGTTTTTTTTAAAACCCTGGAGCAGGAAACTGTCTAGTACATTGATTAGTCAGTGATGTGATTAATAGCTGGCTGCCAGGTTGTTTTGTACTTGTTCGAAATGATGTCATGGTGGAGAAGGCAAGACTCGTGTTGTCATTGTTGCTCATGAAGCAGGGTAAAGGTAGGGGAAGAGGTTTAATCTCTCAATACAATGCATTTATTCATCCCTAATTAGTCGACTTTTTTCCCTGTGTTAGACTTTTTTTTTTTTTTGATGCAATGCAGTTTGTAGGAAGTTCCCCTTTTCAATTTGTAATACAATTGCAGGGCAACAAGATTGGACTTGTGAGTCTCCAGAATTCCTAGGGGAGCACTCTGGCATGATGCCGTCAAAAGTCCCATAAGCTGAGCAGCTGTGATACCACACATTCCCAAAGACGGGCAAGACCACTCTGTGAAGTTTACATCTGCGAATGTGCGCATCATCAGCCACAACAATAAGCTGGTGTGGGTTCTCACCTGTCAAACAAGGCGTGATGAGAATGCACAGATGGCCTTTTGTTTTTTGCCATGGCAATATAAGTGAGCAGAGATATTTTGCTTCCTTTTCTGAGACATGATTGCAATAAAACCTTCAGAAATGCCATATTGCCTAAGAGAGTCTCAACAGGTTCAGTTGTAACAAATATGGAAGTGATAGTAACGGTCACAATCTCTGCTGTTTCACAGTTTGTCCCAGATATGAGTAATCCTTAGTAACAGAGAAGTGTTGTTGACCATAACCCACACAAATCCAAAACACAGAACAATGGAATATTTTCAGGGTAATAGACGAGAGTAGCCACAAGTATGGAATATTCATTAAAGAAAAGAAAGGCTCATAAGAGCGAGTGTAAGGCTTTTGGAACATTTACATTAACAGCTGTTTCTGCTTCCACACCCTGATCTTTCACGCACTCACATACACAAAACCTGACATTCCTTTAAGTCACAGAGACTGTTTTTCCATATTTGTGACATTCAGAGCATGAGCACAACTGTGATCATAATGAAATGGGTATAATTTTCTGCCAGCACCTATTTACATGACCATCCAGGGTATTTGGCACTGACCAGGCCATTGTGTCATCTTGGCATGTTAGATTAGCAGGCTGGGTGATTTACAAAACCGCAGACGGCCAATCAGATACAACATGTGGAGAAGTTAGACGTGTGTAACAGTCACTAATGGCACGGGAGGGTCCCAGTGCATTGTGTTTCGTTAAAGGGAACTTTTTCACTTCCATCCTAACAAATGGAATTACAGTAAAGTTGGTATTTTTCTGAAACTGGTTTGGCCATGCATACAAAAGAGTGCTTTAAAAAAAAAAAAGGCTGTGGATCATGCTGCAGTTGTTTTGACTGGGCAGAGGGCACCTTTTCACTGAAGCTGGCAGAATTGCTCTCAAAATAATGGCAAAGCTCCATGCTCACTCAAAGTAAATAGTAGGAAACTTTTTTTTTTTTTTTGTATGCTATAAATTGTGTTGCATCTGTATGATGCAAAATGTTGACATTTCAGGGATTACATTTAATAAATTTGACAGGCAAGGCATCACCCAGGGTTTGTCACAACGTAGCAAAATGGAAAATGTATGATGTCAAATAAAATTGCCTGCAGCTGGTATAGCCTAGTTCAGCCTCTTGTGTAGCATATAGGTTTTACCTTTATAATCTATAGCTTTCATGCCTATTCTTTATGTAGTTTTTAGTCTCAGATTAACTCAGTCTGTGTTTTATCTATACACTGCCTTGCCTTTTATTAAGTTTGAGGTGGGGATTAGTTTGAGCAGACTTAAAGAATCTGTGCCCGGAAGAATCATAGAGCTATCTTCCTGTTCCTCATTAGTGACATAGACTTGATTTAGCTTTCTCAACACTATCATTTTGATAATGAAGAGTATATCCTCAGCATAACTTCTCTAGTGGTCAAGAACTGGCTCACGCCTCATATTAGCTGACCTGTGTGCTGTAAATCAGTCATCAAAACCTTCATCTTTGTTGTTGTAAGTTGTTCAGTGTTGCAGAGATGATTCAGAAGCAGTAAGGGGGGGGACTCTTCATGTCTGTGCCTACATTATAATTCTTTGCATACACATACTTTGCTTCAGAGGCTGTTGGAAGGCAGTTCAGAGAAGTGTAGACGTGACTATTGTTCCAAACATCAAAGCAATGGATGGATTAAAGGGATGAGGGTCATCATGAGTTTAATCAGGGAGTTTTCATAATAGCCCTCTGTGGTGCAAACCAGCAGGCTGTCTTTTGGCCATTTGAACAGCAGTGGGTGCTTACTAATTTGCATAAAAAAACCAGCACAGGTTCAGACACATTATCTTTAATTCATGGCACAGACACGGGCTCCATCCATGATGTCCATGGCTGTCTAAAGTTGAAATGTTTTTAAAGTTTGTAGAAGTAATGTTTTCTGTGTTCCCAACAGTATTAAAGCCAAAGGAGGTGCATGCTAGCGAGGACACAGGTGTTGGTCCGTGTTGGTCTTTCAGGCTTATAAGCAACGGCGTTTCCATTTAGTCGGCTAGCCGAGATATAGACGTTAGAAGGAAAAGATAATGCTTGTTATGTGTCTGACTGTTGTGTAGTATGGTAGCTACTGGTCTGTGCCTCCACATTCTTTTTGGAGGAAGAGTAAGATGCATCCCTTTTTTTTGCTGTAGAGACAAAGATATATTTTGTTCATTTGATAATGCAGTGCATATTGCTAACTATCTGAAAGACAGAACCATAAACCTGTTGTCATCATGGATAACAACACAGCTCATGACTATCCCAAGGCAGCGTGCCAGTAATACCAAGTAGATGGCTATTTATGCCCACGGAGCAAGTGGAAGCTCTGATGTAATCTAAAATGTGGTATGGCCAGCTATTTAATGAAGTTAATTAATAGGGGTGTAGGGGCAGCATGGTGGTGTGGTGTGTCTCGCCTCACAGCCAGAAGGTCTGAGTTCGAGCCCCGTGGCCGACTGGGACCTTTCTGTGTGGAGTGCATGTTCTTCCTATGTCTGCACTGATTTCCTCTGGGTACTTCGGTTTCCTTCCATAGTGTAAAGACCTGCAGAAAGGATTTGGTTAATTGGCTACTCTAAATTGCACATGGGTATGAATGTGAGTGTGAATGGTTGTCTGTCTCTGTGTGTTGGCCCTGTGGTGGATTGGCAACCTGCCCTGGATGTAACCCGCTTCTCACCCCAAAGTCAGCCCGGATTGGCTCCAGCTTCCCCCCGTGATCCTAAACAGGAATAAGCAGCATGGAAAATAAATGAACGAATGGGGTGTAACAGTACTCTTAGCTCATGATTAGATTCACTAGCTTCATTTAATTCTCAGAGAATATTTTGAATGAAATTAGAATGGGGGGAAAAAAACTATGAATGGAAAGACTTGTATATATGAATGAGACATCAGGCAGTGTGCATTCATGTGTTTTGGAGGGAGGGGGTGGGATCTTTTGGTTGCATACTTTTGAAAATCTAGCTTACTCTTAGTGGTTTCTCCAAAATGGCCTACCCTCCTTTAATAGAATCACACCTTGTCGATAAACACCCATTTGTTAATACAGACCATGGGAAACAAACAATTGTATGAATTCCTTGGGAAAGAGAGGTAGCCATAATCCCTCCTGATGAAGATGTAGCATGCCATGTTGTCTTTGTGACTTGTGCATTTGTTTGGGATTTTATCTAGGAACTGCAGTGTTTTCTTCTTGCATCAAATGTAAAAAATATTATTTGACCATCATCCAGATTGCACCTTGGCTGAAATGTGTATTGCAACAGGTTGGGAGATTTGGAAGCACACACTATAATTACCGCATTGAGGCGTGTCTCAATGTGAAGTGCATTACAGTTAAACACACAAACCAAGTGGAAACTTTTGTTTAGCAAAAGCCACTGAGAAGCAGGCTTGTTGGATCTACGAATGAAATGCTAATGAAAATGAAATCTGCTTGTCCCGGGTGATTGAGCGAGTGATTTATAATTTTTGTAGTCACTACTTTTAAAAACTCGGATGCATCACCAAAGAGTTCGAATGTATTGGTGATTATCAGTCTGTATAGGCTTGCTGATACAGGGTCCTTGCGAAAAATGTGTGCAGGTCACTTGTATATTAATAGGATTTTTTTTTCCTCCTTAACATTATCTAAGAAATTCCCCATGAGCTTCCTCATACACTGAGAAAGTTTCAGTAATGAGGTTTTTTCCCCCTACATTCTGTGCACTTTGAAAGGCTATACTGATTTCTGCCCTTAAATGTTTTTTGTTTATGTATATTGGAGTTAGCTATACTAAGTTCTGACAGAGCAGAAATCTGCCCCTTGTTTTCATGATCTCAGCATTTCAGAAATGCCTTTGGAAAATGTTGCTGTTTTACTCATGCCAGAACATGAAGTGCTCGACACAGAGCCATGCTTGTGCCAGGAATCAACAACCAGTGCAGCATTATCGCTTTTGTTTGCCTAACTTTGGATCTTTACTTTGGTTGTGACAAATTATCTGTGCATCAAATTAATTATAAAAGACATAGCATGGAACATAGCATGACTGTCGAGATGGTGTAACAAAAACAAATGAGATTAACATGAGCATTTCTGAAATAGTGTAACCATGGTTAGAGGATCGGTTTGTGCATATTTTTATTCTTTTTTTTTTCCAGTGAAAGAATCTCTGTACAAAAATATGGTGGTTTTATTGCATTGTAAGTCTGCACTTGTGGCATGAGGACACTGTTGCTGGAAATATTTAAAAATGTTTGTATAGGAAAGTTTGTGGTTTCCCACAGACCTTATCTTGTTTATCAAAAGCCTCTCACCACAGCATTTGAACATTAGGGCCAGGTGTGTTGGGAGTAAGCTTAGTAGAATGGTAGCTCTCCAGGAATAGAGATGATGTAAGGGAAATATTTATGGACAACGTAAGCAATTACTACCTTATGGTTGCAGCATTGTAAAATCTTGTAGGACACATTAGCTTCATAGCGTGATACAGCTGAGTTTATGGACACCAAAACACACCAAAGCTTGGCTGGGTTAGCCAGTATTGATGGAAAACACATTGCTGGGCCTGGTGAGTCACGATTTCTGCTGTTACATGCAGATGGGTCAGAATTTGGTATCATCAGCATGAATCCATAAGGTGGTGGCTGTGTAAAGGTGTGGGGAATGTTCTTGGCACAAGTCGGGCCCCTTTAATACCTTTCGAGCATTGTTTGAATGACATGGCATATCTGAGTATTGTAGCTTATCTTCTAATAGCTACTTCCAGTGTGGTGATGTGCCACGTCACAGAGCACAAGTGATGTGCTTATATGTGAGACGTGTGCTAAGCCTCTGCATATGTATGTATCATTTTGTGCTACACTTACCTATAAAGCGTTTCCCCTTATTGAGGCACAGACATGCAAATGTGCTTCACCGCTTATTTTCTCTGTTCCTCGTAACAAACCTCTAACAGAGGGCTGCACAAAGTGTCGTTGCCATTGTCGACCAAATTTCAGAAACAATGAGTGATTTGACAGGTTTGTGCTTTTCAAGGCTGTGATGTTGGCCTGCTGTTCTGAGGATGAACACAAAACATTTCATAAAACATTACAACAGTGACTTGTTTACAACAGAGTTGCCTATAGATTTGAGAGTAATCTATTAAAATTATTCTCAATTCTTCTTTTTTTTTTTTTTTCAGAGTTCAGATCTTTTTAATGATTTGTAATAAACCAGATGAAAAGTGACTTCATGGATGAGTTACATTCCCAAAACAAGCTGGACATGAAACCACAGACTTGAACGGCTCAAACAACCAAGAAACATCTCAACATGTAAAGATAAACAAGAGGAAAAGCCAAGAGTAAATCAAATACAGCAGTCACGCTATATCCAGATCAGTTATCCAATGTACTGATGCAATTACTAACAGGCTCAGGGTCAGTTCGAGTTTAGTCTGTTCAGTGTTTAAACAGAACAAATGCTGCCTTAAGGAGCTTTGGCCTCTCTGATGACTTTACCTTTTATTTAAAAAAAAAAGTGTTTCTCATTGCTATACTATATGTGGGGGGGGGAGCAAGCACACTGACGCACACAAGAACATGGATGATTCATCACCTTCATTTCAGATAATTTCTGTGAACGTAAATAAACCTGGTAGCCTTGAGTCGTAACATGACTTGGAGTAATGGTGCTGCAAATAGCAGATCACTTCTACCATCAAACATGACTGACATCTAGACTGTCAAGAATAATTTGTTCTGTAATTTGAGTGTGCTAATTCCATGAACAAGAAAAGAAACTATGGGCAAATGGATAAAATTGCTTTTCTTTACAAATAATTTTTCTTTATTTACATAGATCAAGATGGAGGACACCAATGGCAATAAGCCCATTGTGGTAACTTCTTCCCTGTCTTTCCAAGTCACAACACCTTCTTTCTACAACCAGCCGAAAAGGTTTGCCTCTGTGGCCCCTCCTCGACCCAAAGGACAGTCTAACCATGTGCAGCCTTTATCCTTCTCCTCACCAATTGCAAGCGCGGCTACAGTTGGCCGGGTTGGGGAGATCCCACCACCTCCTTCCTCAATTAGTGATGGTAAGACAGCTGTTTTAAATGCGCTCATTTCCCTCCTCATTTGGGGACTCATTACTTTGGGTGAACATAGCATATGGCAAATATTATGGGGTGACTGGAGTGGAGTGTTCAGAGTTAGCAGCAAACTCCATATTCAAATCTCACATTCAATCTGTGTCATGGATGAACATAAATTCCTAGCATTGTGGATGGGTTTTGTGATGAGGCACATGTGTTCAAGGTATAAACATTCTCTGAAGTGCTGACCTAGGAAGAGCTGCAGTTGGATTTGAGTAATTCGGAAGACAGGCTTTGGTTAGTATGCTGTAAATGGACACCGTCTTCAGAGAACAGACTTGTCTGCTCATGTTAAATTGCTGACAAACTCTTCTTGGTCAATGTTCATCAGAGCAATCTTGTCAGAGAGAAAACCTTTTTCAAACTAATTTTAGTTTTTAGTTTTTTTTTAAACTGATTTTAGCAGGGTTAACTTCATTTCAAAATAAACGCACCAAATTCATTGGTGATCACAATGTTGGACACCCAAGTTTACATAATGATGGAATGGGAAGTAAAACCATACGTAATATCAGCTTGGGGCTGCACGAAAGGTCAGATTAAAATGAAGAAGAAAAGTTCATTTATTAATTCAGCTCGAGAGCAGAGTTGATTCTAACGTGTGGGCACTCGGGAAGCCATCATATAAAACTCGGGATCACAGCTTGACCTTTATATGCTGTGACCTGTGACAAGTTAATTCATGGGGCGAGTGAGTCATGGCTGCACACACCATGACTAATTATTTAATCATTGTTATGACTAATTATTTAACCAGCTATTAATATCGCTTGTTTCCTTTTAACTTTGAGAGGAGACACATTCTTGCATTCTTGGCTCTTAAAGTGTTATGATGAAGAATAGTGGTTTGTTTGGGGTTTTTTTTTCTCAGAATTTAAGCGAGTGCACTACGAATGTGGCAGTAAAGAGGAGTTACATTTATTTTATTAATTTATTTTACATTTATTTATTTGCTGATTAATTATTGCTATGACTGGCATGTTTCTAAACCATTCCACTGCCTCTCCTGGGCAGATTTTCCACCCCCTCCACCTCCAATGGACGCAGAGCTGCCAGCCCCTCCCCCAGAATGTCAGCTCACACCCCCTGCTGCTGAGGCCCCTCCCCCTGCATTCCCTCCCCCTCCCCCAGTTGCAGAAGACCTGCCCCTCCCAGCCCCTCCTGAAGATGTGAGCTGCTTGCCCTCAGATTCTTCTCCCGCTCCTCCTCCACCTCCACCTCCCCCTCCCCCTCCTGCACCTCCACTTCCCGGGCCTGGCACCGGTGTCAGTCTTCAGGTAAGAACTCGGACACAGACTCAAGTTATTTCAGACTTAAAGCTGCTGGCAATATGTTCTCAGTTACTTAGGATGCATAACATCTGCCATTGGTTTTTGAAAAATACAGTGAACCCCCGCCTATCGCGGGGGTTACGTTCCAGCGCCCCGCCCCCCCGGTGTGACAGGTGCAACCCGCGACGGT
>JAQMCW010000032.1:11727972-11741870 GCA_030068335.1 Chrysichthys cranchii | reverse complement strand
ATCAGTTTCAAGTTATTTCAGTGACCATTGTGGGTTTTTCTTTCTTTAACGGAAGGGTACCAACAATTTTGTCCACGCCTGTGTGTGTGTGTGTGTGTGTGTGTGTGTGTGTGTATATATATATATATATATATCACATACTAAAATTTGTGTAGAGGCTCTTTTGCTGTCTGTTACCCAAGCAGTTTGTCACCCACAGAAGGAAGGAAGGAAGTTCCTGTAGTTTCTGTAGTTGGGCTAAAGGAAGAGCTGCCGTAATGACTAATTCTGATCATTACTCTGTTAGACCTGACCCATAGTTGCATCCCATATAGCTCTAATAGCGAGCCCTAGAAAACAAGAAATTCAGACATGCTTAATCTGAAAAATATTATTTCTTCTTGCTTCTTTTTGCTTGCTTGTAAGGGCAATGAAAATAAAAAATAAAAAGCTAAATCCTATTAGCTGTAGAAGAGCAGTGATGTACTGTATTTATTTTCATTATTCTTACTCCAGAATCCATTCAAAGGGAAGTTAAAGGAATACTCGATTAAGCCATATTCTGATTTACCCTGTAATAGTATTTTGGAATATTTTATGAAGCTTTATCCAATATAGACTGCTCATCCAAGATATGATCTACTTTTTTTTCTTACAGTGAGCAACTGACTGTTAACTGCATGTTCTAATATTAAGCTCTGACTGTATATTTATAGTGTGCTTCTTCCTTCAGTAACTACATTTTAGCTGTAATTGGTTATATCAAGTGAATTATTTAAGCAGTTGTGCTTGCATCACGTTCTAGCAGATTATAAAAATATATATATATTTTTTTTTTTTTGGATCAGTTAACACGGTTCGCCAGGTTTTCCTGTAGTGCATCAGGACATGAAATACGGTGCCTCCTCAGCCCAATCTTTTGTATTTCAGCGCTGATGGTCTTGGAGCATTCAATTCAAACAGGCCGTAGTAATTAAGTAAATTACTCTCAAACTGCAGTACTTTGAATACTTATGCATGGCATCAAGGTTTTCAGCATTAGAGTCTAATTTTGTCATTACGAGTTTCTTCTCACTTTATTGCTGTTTTCCTTAGTAATTTGATCAAATGTGTATCCTTGCCTGTTCATTAAGGGGACATTTCGAAAAGGCCTATTTTTTTCCCTCTTAGTTTGCATCAGTTATCACTTTTCCAGTTTCTTTAACAGCTACTAACTGTACTTTTTTCACATCCCTTTTTTTTTTTTTTATTCGCCCTCCTTTATATAGAAATCATTGGAGAAGCAGACTAGTTTTGACCGACAGCTAGACTCTTTAACTGGCATGTTATCAGAGATGGAAACCAGAAGACCTTTCATTCCAAAGGTACAAAGATGTGTCCTTTAATATTTTAATCTTACCCTTCTCTTGTAGCTTTTAACCCATTAATTTTGATAATATTCTATAACACTTTACAGTGCAAAAAATATATTAAAGCATACATCATGATCAGATAATTCTTGTAAATGTTGCCTGTTTCTTATATTTGTATGTCTGTCGTGCAGGTATCCAGTCAGCCATCATCCATGTCCTCCCCAAAGCCACCAGCTCCTCCTCCCACAGCCCCCAAACCCTCCATGTCTTTCCTGCCTCCACCAGAGCTGCAGGATCGCCCTCCGCCTGCCCCCTGGGCTGAAGAGCTACGTGCCCGTACCACGCTGAGACAGGGTGGCACGAGCACAGCCTCTGCTCCAGTATCTGGAGAACCGCTGAGTAAAGGACCTGTAGCTGTGCCAAAAACCATGTTCACTCCCAGCCAGCCTGCTTCTAATTTTAGCCCCAAACCTGCACACAGCATGAGCTCTGCAGCTCCACAAAGTGTTAACCAAGCTCCCAAAGTCACCTCTCACATCTCTTTCCCTCCACCACCTGCTGCGCCACCAGGTCCTCCTCCACCTCCAGCAAGTGTCCCTGCCCCTGCTCCAGCTGTCAGCAATGCCAAAGTGTCCCTTTCAGTCAATCAGGAGAAAATATTTCCACGTCCAGCTTCTCCACAGCCTAAACCAGCACCATCTCCCACTTCCACACCTTCACCATATGGCAAACCAATGGCCAGTCCAACTTCACCCAAGGTGAGTCTGTTTAGCAGTAGATAGTGATCTTGATCTTGTAAATTAAGGTGAACTCTTTGGAGGTGCTTATCACTTTATCAGTGATGAAGTCACTCAGATGGGTCATAAAGGTCTTTTAAGATTACACTTCAAGTATGGGCGCACTTAAAGGTGCTATATGTAAGAAGTGGCCACCTGTCTAAACACATTAGGGGCAGCATATCATCAGAAAGTCGTAAGAAACAAGGAAATGCACAGTCCCTCCCCACTTCCCCTTCCCCTCCACCAATGAGTTCATACAAAATAACTTCAGTCATCAGTTATTTAAAAAAAAAAAAAGTCAACTACTAACTAATAGCAGGGCAAGAGAATGCAAAATTCGACATAGCTGCTGAAACTCTGAAAGCTGGTCAAAATAAAACTGCTACATTATAATCTTCATGTTTGGTGTCAGTATGGCAGATGCAGCATGATGGTACATGCAGACATGGTGGCACTTTGATCTCTCTTTACAGAGCAGCATTTTTGTTATTGTATGTGTGTTATGTCTGTCACTTCTAGCAGTCAGTGTGAGTTTTTGCTGTGGACAAGGAGAATTGCTCAATATAAGAAACTCTAGCCAAGACTGCACACCGATAACTTAAGCTTTGTTCCACAGCAATAAAGCCTGTAGTTTAAGTTATAGCTTGATTAGCTCAGTTTTTAGCAAGAAAATTGTTGCAGCAAAGCCATATGTTGCCATTTGGAATATTTATTGGTATGGTCTGTTGTCGTTAGTTGCACTGAATAGCCATTTTGAATTGTCCAAATAGGTCAGTATGCCTGGTTTGCTTGCCGCATAAAATTGCCTATTTGGTAGCTAGCTAGGGGACGAGCTAATTGAACTAGTCACATACAGCCATACTAATGTATCTGAACTGGTTATCAACAAACAGCTAACGTAAACACTGTCGAGCCGAACACAGTCATTAGCTGTTATTTCTATACGTTGTTAGTAATGATTTAAATTAAAATTCTTACACATAGCACATATAAACCCCAAAATGTTTGAATTATTACCCACTTTGATTGTTGATTTTCAAATTATATATATTTTCTTTGATTGGACACACATTCAGTTTTTTTCCCTTTTAAACTTCCTATATCTGTAGAAAATGCCATGTCATTTCAGGACCTCACAAACTTGCATACCACAGTCCTGATAGCCCCAGAACGTACGTTCTAAGCCAGGTGGCTACCATGGGTAGTAATCATACTGTACGGGGAAAAAAAATGGGTGGTAATGGGATATTTTGACAGGTTCAGCTACTAAGTTTGAGATTGTAACAGTGCAATCAGGACTTTGTGTGACAAATGCATGCAATAGCCCTTAATTAGTTATATGGGATCGGGATGCTGGTAATTTATTCAAATTTTTGTATCCTCAACAAATGTAAAGACTTTCAGCAGACTTTCAGGTTCAGAGGCCATTTTAGTACTTCACTGTGCATTAATAAACTCAAGCGATTTATTGTTGTACATAGATTATTTTTCACAGTTGTATTAAGAAAGACCTCGGTGACTGAATACCTTTTGCGGACAATGCGCATGTAGTGATTGCACAGTTGTACAGACCAATATAAGGTCTTTTATTCATGTTCTCAGGATGCACAGCCAAAAGGCCCTGGAGCAGGTGCCCCCCCTACTGGTGTTCCTCTCTCAATGCGAGAAGTTGAAGAGCTGGAAAGGATGACCAAAGATTTTATTAAAAACATGGACAACCGTGCCCCAGTCATCACCTCTGCACCTACAGGTATTCGTGCTCTCCTGCACATATGCATTTCATATTCACTTATTTATACAAATGGGAGATATCGGAGTATAGGTGGCAGAAACGGCTCACTCCTCCACTTTCACACACTGTATTGAACATAGTTGTAGAATTATTTTAGTGGGATGTTATCTATGCACTAATACCAAAGCACAAACACTAGTGATGGTGCTTCATCAGTGTTTGTACATTCATGCTCTTAATGGATTGATTAATTTATTCTTTTATTTTACGCTGTCCCTGCATGTGTGTGCAGAGGTGTGTGGAAAGTGTGGAGAGGCGCTATCCAGGTCTCAGCCTGCAGTCAGGGCGATGGACAAACTTTTCCACTCACACTGTTTCTGCTGCGTGACGTGCCAGCGCCCCCTGCAGGGAATGCAGTTTTATGACCGTGATGGAACACCAGAGTGCGAAGAGTGCTATGTGGTGAGTCAGCACGCTTGCACTCACACTAATTCATGCTGCAGTTGTGGCACACGAAACACACAAAAGGTCGTGTTGCTTCATCTTGGTCAGAAATAGTGTGCACCCTTTGTCTTTGTTCACACACAACTAAATATGGAACACCTAAACCGTTAAAACATTTAAGATACAAATGTTGCTTTTGTGCTAGTAAACTAATCCTTAGTATGAAAAAAAATTAGCAAATAAATGTGGTCTGTATAGCTCTTAAATCAACACTTAGCTCTCACAAGCTTCTTTAAGCCCAGAGGGAATATGTATGTTTGCTGTTTTACTGCAGCATGCTAGAAACCATGCATTTTAGTTTTATCCTGAGACCGCAGGGAGAGACGAAATATTTTTGTCTACCCATCTTCTGTATGTGTGTTCAGAACTCCCTGGCAGTTTGTTCTCGCTGCGGGGAGCGGATCACAGATCGCGTGCTGAAAGCAGTGGGCAAGTGTTTCCATGCTAAGTGTTT
Source organism: Chrysichthys cranchii (assembly GCA_030068335.1). Taxonomy (NCBI): domain Eukaryota; kingdom Metazoa; phylum Chordata; class Actinopteri; order Siluriformes; family Claroteidae; genus Chrysichthys; species Chrysichthys cranchii. The sequence continues at coordinate 11,737,070 of JAQMCW010000032.1, read as the reverse complement.
CTGCTGCACTGCCTGTAGCTGCACACTGGAGGGCTCTCCATTCATCACTGATGACAATAACAACCCCTTCTGTGTTAAGGATTACCACCGGTGAGCCTGTGCAAACATACTGACAGAGCAAGATGCCTTTATTTCCTCCGCAAGAAAATATTAAATGTATTGAATGAAACAATGATCTGTTTTTGTGTGGCCTCTGCTGTGCTGCTGGACCGCAGACGTTTTTCTCCTCTGTGCGTGAGCTGCAATGAGCCAATTGTTCCTGAGCCTGGCAGTGAGGAAACCCTCAGAGTAGTAGCCTTGGAGAAGAACTTTCATCTTAAGTGCTACCGATGTGAGGTATGGAGGCATAAAATGTGAAAATGCACCAAACCACCTAACTTAACACCTCACATGCTTTAACATGCTCCTTGCTTTCATATATCCACTCTCCCACTGCTTCACATCGCACACATTAACAACACTGTGTAGAAAATTACAATAAATACAGTGCTGTTAAAAAAAAAAAAAAGATTTATATCAAGTACTGATGTTTATTCTTATATATTTAATTCTAAAATCAGCATTAGACCAAAGTTTTAGGTGCCTAGGGCAAATTACTTGATATTCAGTGAGAAAATGTGGTGGAAAATCAGAATTGAATGTAAGGTGGTGAGGTTTCTGTACATATTTACTCAAGTAAGATTAAAAAGTAATCCCCGTCTTACAAGCGCATTTTATTTTAAAATCCAGTCTTGCTCGATAAGTTTGCACAAAATGTGGAACTGAGATGGTGGTCTTGTGTAAAACAGCACTTTTTCAGTACAAATTGCTATTAAACCAAGGTTTTAAAGAAATCTAAAAGGTCATAGAGACTGATGTACACTACTATTTCTCTCCTCGCTCTCAGGACTGTGCCCGCCCACTCTCTATAGAGGCAGATGCTGATGGCTGTTATCCGTTGGACGGGAGGATTCTATGCATGAAGTGCCACACAAAGCGTGCCAAGCAGGCCATGAAGTGATTGGTAGAGACTCCTGTCACTCGTATCAAAAACCAAACCTAAAATCAAAGATTGACTCTGCAGATTCCAGGCGTTTAATGCATTGTTTTTGTGAGTTTTGTAACTCCTTGTCCTTTTTGCCTTTTTTGAGCCTTGTTTTTGTCTCTACGTTTCCTTAGCTTTATTAGCAAGATCAGAACTTAATAACTACAGCAGCTCTTGTTTTTTTAAGCATGTCCTTTAGAAAGACCCTCTTCACCTCTCTCCAGGTCCTTTTCCAAACCGCTTCTTCAGTGTTTACTGCAAAATCACAAGCATGCCATCTCAGCATGTGGTTGCTTGAATGCAGTGTTCTGACATGTCATGCGATTTAACAAATGAGAACGGGTTTTTAGGATGTGATCTGAGATTGTGCAACTATGTGACTATTTCTAGTTCAGTGCAACACTTTCACTTTTAGACAGGCAGAACAACAGCTCTTATAAAGCTTGGCACAACCTCCTGAAGAAAAAAGTTAGTGTTTATGAGTATTAGTACTGAATAAATATGAACTAGTGAGCAACTGAGCAGCAAATGCTTTTTAGAAAATTTGCTTTCCATTAGACCTACAGCTGTATAGATGCATATGAAGGCTGATGAGGAATTATATGTTATATAATGGGTTAGTCTATGAACAAAGCTTTCTGTGTTTGTCTTGCATGCAACATTTATTCAACAAGACTGCATGATTTAAAAAAAAAAAAAAAAAATTATATATATATATATATATAATTATTTTTTTTTTAGGAAGCACAAAAATTGACCACCAATTACTTATACCAAGAATGATCAATGGATGGAAATCATACTTAGTATTAAGTCAGTGACAGCCTGATGGTTTTCATTCCATGGTACAATTATGTATAAAAGTGATCCCACATGTGTGCCAACTAATATAACTATACAAGTATTGGCCATTTGAACTGTTTAACATTTTGAATACTTAAGTCAATTTGTTTGTTTGTTTGGTTGGCTGGTCGGACTTGTATGAAAGCGAGACTTGCATAGGATTTAGCACTCCTTCACTCAAACCATTACAAGTTACTCTATGGAGCACTATATAGGGAGGATCAGAAAAGGACATGATGGACTGGATTTGCACAACACGTACATCTGAGTGAGTGTGACCGAAAGAAGTCATGACTCACTGTTACACAAACAATTTAAAATAGTACTGAAACCCCACAAATAGAGAAGTGTGAGAATAGAGAAGTGTATTATTAAACACTCCACTAAGAGGTACCTATTGGCTTAGTCAGCTCAAGGTGTTAAACAACATTTTTGTTAACATTTATACATGAGACTGTATGCTGAGTATTCATTCCGACGAGTACATTTTGATGTGAAATGAATAGCTATATATCGTGGATTTATTGAGGTGGTTAATATAGTGAACTATCCAGAATACATCAGTCCACTAAGAACTCAAAGTAGCTGACCTCAAATAGTGTATTTAGCTGTGGAGAGGAAACAAATCTGGACACCACCTTAGTCATGGATGGAGATTCGAAGAAAGACTCTTTTGCACAAATACTTTAGAGAATTTACATTAGACTGTAATGAACAAACCGATGGGTATTTTTGAGAAGGTTATGCTGATGCTACATTGGAAATTTCAGGTGACTCTTGAAATGAACTAAATTGTAAATGTTTAGCTGAAATTCCTAAACTTGAAGGCAACATTCCTTAAATTTACACTCACTACTTTCTTCACATACAATTGTGTCCCCACTTCGATTCCAACACGAATGTTCTGCACAGCGTTGCACAAGAGGATTTCAATTTAAATCATTTGCTCCAAGGCCCCACCCTGTGATTTCTATTGCATTCAGTGATTTTTTTTTTTTTTTTTTTTTTTTTTTTTTACCACCATTTTCTCCATCATGTTTTGTTCTCTTGTCAGTATAACCATGATATTGCTGTTTACAGTATGTGATGGACATCCAATATTGTGCCACTTGGGTTTTTTTCCCTCTTTTTATTCATATATTACATATATACACAAATGCTTATTTTTGCAGTTAAATTCCTTCGTAATATGTGAATGTGTGTATGTTTACGGTCTGAGTGTTTTTTGCAATCAAGCTCTCATTTGTACTGTTCCTTGGATGGTGGAAGTAATGGAATGAGATTAAATTTAAAGCCTTGATTAGAAATTGTCTGTTTTCTATTGAGCCAACTGGTCAGCTCTGTGACCACTTTGTTCTATTACTCTTGACCAAGAATAATTCCCTTCTTTTTTCTTACATTTAAATAAAAAAATAAATAGATAAATAAATGATAAAATTAAAATAGAAAATACTATTTCTAGAATTCCCAATTTTTAGAAATGTTCTTTACATGTGTAGCTCTTACATTTTCTGTCTATTAAATGTGCGTGTTGACATGTGACAGCAAAACGTGCTTGTTCCCACGCAGTGTGTGCCCTGGAGGCACGTCATAGATGCGTCTTCTCACCCTATCAGCCCACACCAGCCTCACGCGCCACTGATAGCAGAGCGCTGACGTGCGTGTGTGTTTTTGTGTTTTAATACAGCCTGAGAGACTGACTCAAGCAAACCTGCAAAATAAAATTTGTGTGATTTTTTTTTCTTTTTTACTAATAACTTGAGATTTGTTAAATTGTTTCTCAAAATAAAAAGTACTTTTTAAATGGCCTTTTTTTCAGATACTCAGTCTAAATTAAATAAACATGTCCCGAACACAGCAGGTTTTCACAGCCAGCCAGTGAGTATGATGATGGGCTGTACACTGGCTTTTATCGGAAGGCAAATGTGGGAGGAGAAAGTGTACTGAATGTCTGAAATGTGATGGAGGGGGAGATAGAGACGAGGATGATTCTGATGTAAGTGAGGGGGGACTCAAATATAAGCAGGATACTGATGGAGAGGGAGTTCTGGTGACGTTCTGAAGAAAAGGCCTTTGAAAACAAATGAAAAGACCAAGATGACTCAAAACTCATCAAATCAGCAGGTACAGTTAGAAATAAACAAATATTCCAGCCTTGCAACAATGCTACTCTGCTGTCACTAAGAGACAACTGGGTTCCTTTCAAAAGATTTTTCACTTCCTTTTTCAAATAATACTTATGCAGGCCAGAGTAATGTGCAGTGTGCTGGCAATCTGAAGCTAAAATCTTCTAGACCGCTTGAGCTGTATAACCTAGAAGACATTTGTTACTTAAATTGTTTGAAATCTAAGCATTTCCTCTCTGCTCTCTCTTTCCTGCAAAATATTTATTGAATGATTAATGCTATGGTTTTAACTGTCTGAATTGTTGCTACTGAAATAAAAAAAAGGAGTAACTGCACCTCTACAGAAAAAAAAAAAACATGATGGGGTTGGCGTGAAATTCTACCAGCCCAAAGTTAAATATTTTCTTACAAGAGCATGTCTCAAAGTGTTTAATTCCTTTTACAACTCAGCAAAATGGCAGCAATTCCAGTCTTCATTCATTAATGAATCTCATAGTCATAGTGTTTAATCAATTTGTACTGTGGTCATATTTAATCTTTTAATGTTTTCCAAATCATGTAAGTTCTTCTTTCCGCTTATGGAATAACTTCTAGAAACATTAATTTCCTCCACAGCCTTTTTCCCTTTTTCTCTTGTAGTCATTAACATGAGACAGCCCGTCGTGTCCTTCACAATTATTGGAACGCCTTGTAAAGATTATTTATAAATGGTTGGGGGAAAAATATACCTTTTGGTGAAGTAGCTTCATCCCTCATTGGAAAAAAATGAAGAAAAATCCAACCTTTATTTGAAATAAATTTATTCTGAGAAAAACAAATCTCTTATCAAGAATAATTATTCTAATACAAATTATTCTTATTTTTTATTAGTAATAATTATTTTCAATAAAAACACGTGCCAATTATTGGAACACCTGCATTTAATACTTTCTACAACCTCCCATCGCCACTGAAGCAGCACTGAGTCTTTGCCATTAACATTTTATAAAGTTGGAGAATACAGAACACAGCATCTGAGACCTTTCCTCTTAATAAAGAGGTCATCATGCAGGGTCCTAAACCCTCTCTTGTGCATGCTCCTCTTCAGCTCACCTCACAGGTTTCCAAGGGTGTTCAGGTCAGGGGTCTGAGATGGCCATGGCAGAAGCTTGATTCTGTGGTCAGTTAACTATTTTTGTGTTAATTTGAATATATGCTTATGATCTATCATTGTCCTGCTGGACGATCTAATGATGACATGGTTTTAGGGACCTGGAAGAGGCAGTCAGGTTTTGACATAAAATGTCCTGGTATTTCATGGAGTCCATGATGCCATGTACCCTAACGAGGTGTGCAAGGCCTCTGGAGAGAAAGCAGTCCCATAAAATCATATTTTACCGTTGAGATAAGGTTCTTTTCATTATAGACATCCTTCTTTTGATGCCAAATCCACTTGAGTGATTATTGGCAAAAAGCTCCATTTGTGTTTCATCAGACCACAGAACATTATAATTCCAGTCAGTTGTAGAATTTTGTAAATGCCAAGCATTTACATTTGTAGTTAACAGACAAATAAAAGGCTTTTTCCCCTGGCAAACCTTCCAAATAATCTGCTGGCATAAAGGTGGCATCTGATGGTGGGTTTGGGTGATTGGTAACCTCAAGATTTTACTTTTTCTTGTAATTCACCAACAGTGATCTTTGGGCGGGGGTGGGGGGGGGGGCCCTCTTTTACCATTCTCCTTGTTGCATGTTTGGGCAAAATAAACTTGGCTCTTCTTCCAGGCAAGTTTCTAACAGTTCCAGTTGATGTCCACCTTTTTTATTATTATTGCCCTAACAGTCGAAATGGGCATTTTCAGTTGAGTAGCTATTTTTTTTAATAACCATTCCTTGATTTATGGAGGCCAATGCACTTCTCCATCATTTGGTTTGTGTGCTCTCTTATCATTCTCATGTTACTGGATGACTAAGGAAATTTGGCCTGTGTGTCATCACATATCGGTACCTCAGGAAGTCATGGATTACAGCTTGAACATTCCTACACATTCAAGTCGACTCAAAAATGTACAGTTACATTGTGCGCACAATCATTTCCAGGTGTTCCAATAATCATAGCACCTGTTTTTGGTGAAAATAATTATTTCTTGATGAAGGATTTGTTTTTCTCTGAATACATTTATTTCAATTAAAGGTTGGATTCTCATTTATTCAGTGTGTGATGAGGCTACATCACCAAAAGGTTTTTTTTTTTAACCCATTTTACTAATCTTTACACAAAGTTCCAATAATTGTGGATGGCACTCTGTAAAGGGACTGCTATATCTCTATTAATAAGTGTCAATCGATGTATTATTACAACTGGAGCTTTAGCTATACAAGTCCCTGTGAATTACGTCACTATAGAAAGGATGACATTTAAACAAGCTCAAGGCTATATCTTAATAGCTCAATAATCAGTTGCCTCGCAGTTGGAACTACTGTCAGGTCTGTGATGTTATAGAAAATTTTATAAAAAAAAATAATAATAAAAAAAAACTCTATACATTTCCGACAAATCAGGTTCAAAGAATTCAAAAGCTTTGTTGTGTAAGAGGATTTACTATATAGAACGAGACTAAAATTTGCTCCTCATTTCTGATGCTTGTCTAGGAATTTCTCCCAGTCTTCCAGTTCTCCCAAGAACAGGTTCAGATGCAGGAATCACAGTCACTGGTCAGGAACCAGCGGGTTGGGCTCCTGCTCTCTCAGTTTTGTCTTGCCTCTTGTATCATTGGAACAATCATGGGATTGGGTTACTACTACCTACAAGAAAACACTCAACCCACTCAAGGTAACAAGATGCTGTATCAAAGCACAAAATCTACATGGATGTCTATGGTAACTGGTTTTCCTTTCTATCTATTTATATATAAATTTCATCTCACTTTATATTTCATTCTCCCTCTAGACCCTCTTCCTTGTCTCTCTCCAGCATGTGTGAGTTTAGCTGAACGTTTCTCTGCAGCCATGGATCCATTTTCTCTACCCTGTGATTACTACCTGTTTAGCTGTAAAGCAGAAAGCTCACCCAAGAGCAGAGGGAGACACCGGGGCAATATCCTCTCCCAAAATGTCACCAGAAGAGATGAGATGAGAATGAGAAAGGGGAGAGGTGGCTGGATGAGACTTGAAACAGGGTCAGACACTGAAACAAAGACAGATGACAGATTACCTGACAGACAGACATCTTTGCTCCTAGCAATAAAAGAGATTCTGGGTATGATGCATACTGTATCTTTTAATCGCTGTATGCACCATTAAAAGTTGTAAAATTCTCCTGTAATAGGGCTGAATATACCGTATATTAATAATGATCAGTCTTTATCAATGATTTATTAATGATTTGTAACGATGAAGGGTATGGTTTGAATAGTATTGAGCAATATTTAATATGTAATATGTAATAAGTTGTTCTACAGTCTTAGAATTTGTATATACAACAATCAGATATGTAAGAAATATATAAGGCCAATTACCTGCACATGCGCTAGATCTAAACTGGTTTAACCTGGTTACAAGGATATATCGGAAACTTATATTTGAATCTCTGTGATGCTGGCATGATTAGAGTCTCCCAAAAGGATTGTAACCAGTGCAGGACAGAAGGCACGGACGTTCTTTAACACCTGCATGAGGCCCAACATGACATTGAATGAGAGCGTGTATCACGTCCAAACGCTAATTCAGCAGGTATGTACCCAAAATCTCTCTCTCTCATGCACATATACAGCCACGACATAGATTTAAAATAGCTTAAAATGGCTGTGGCCTTTTGGTATTTTGTACATTCCCTTGCTGGTATTCTTTACAGCTTTCCAACTAACTTTAACACCACTTAATAAGGAAGGAAGGAAGTCATTTACTACTGATACTTAGTCAACATAGAACATTCTGTCCAGTTGGATCATTTGCTGGATAGACCTGAATAAAGCAGTCTGTGTTTGTGTGTAGCTGGGTGGCTGGCCTGTATCTGGGAACTGGTCTCAGCCTGAGCTGAACTCCACTCTGGCTCTGATGATGTCGCAATTCAACACCTTTCCTTTCTTTAATGTGTATGTGGGCCCTGATCGCAATAAGAGCCAGAACTACATACAGGTACGTTCAAACAATTACAAAACGTTCAGTATTAAAATCCAAATTTGAAAAACCTTGCATCTATACAAAAAGGAATAATTCCTACTGTTCCTTTCACCTGATTGGATAGATTCAAATTAGCACTTTGCAGATACAACTATACACCCTTGGCTTAAATTTACACATGCTTTCCTCAACTCGTCCAGCGTTTAGTTTTTAAATCTAACGAATAAAACATAATTAAGCAAAAGGTTAATTAATTGTACATTCATTCCTAAGATGAGGGGAGGAGTACGATCGCAGCAGGCTCATGTTTGGGAATCATTTTCTGTATGTTCTCAGCAATGTACAGATGTATGGATACGTGATGTCACAGAGTTATAATTATTGTCCAAGAGTGTCCAAAAAAGCGATTTTAACCTTTCTTTTTCCAACACTGACATTTCCGCAGATCGACCAACCAGACTTCCAGTTCCCTGTTGAGTGGAACAACCAAACAAAAAGATCCAAATTCAACTCACAGGTACAACTGAACACAATTTGAGGTTTGCGAGTTGACGAAGTAAAATAAAGAGCTTACACATGGTGTAAAATAATGATGCATGTATAAACATAACCTGTTTCAGTATATAAGCATGAGCTTTATAGAATAATGATAGGTAATGGGTCATCATTTTTTTTTATTTCTCTTTTCAGTCTCTGCGTCCATTCTTCTCATCCTGTAGGAAACTTTTGTCTCTGTTGAATGTTTCCTCCAGTACTCAGCACTGCGGCTTGTATATGTCTCTGAGTTCAACTCTTGTTACAAACACTGCACCTCTTACCTCCCGACTCAAGCAGAAACTCCTGTACCATCGAATCACCATCCAGGAGTTACAGGTGGGTGTCTGTTATTACTCAAACAGTCTAGAGGTTACTGTGTGACAGAGAAGCAATAAGGTGTGTGTGTGTGTGTGTGTGTGTGTGTGTGTGTGTGTGTGTGTGTGTGTGTGTGTGTGTGTGTGTGTGTG
>JAQMCW010000032.1:11688698-11704355 GCA_030068335.1 Chrysichthys cranchii | reverse complement strand
GGACTTGTGTGAAAATGTGATGTTTCAGGTCATATTTAAGCAGAAATGTAGACAATTCTAAAGGGTTCACAAACTTTTAAGCACAACTTTTTTTTTTTGCAAGATGGATCATCTCAGCTTGCTCAAACATTTATTGGTCTGTGGTGAAAAATACTCAGTATTAAATCATATCTATAAATGTGTCTGATGGTGTATTTTTGAGTCATTGCTATAGGATTTATATTTAATTATAAAGCATGTGAAGCTAGAGAAATGCTGAAATGAATTCAGGATCGAATACTTTTCCCTGAATTGTGTGATGATGCATGGCTTCCAGCCCAGCTGATGAGAAACACAGGAGTGATCGTTGCGAACGATGCCAGTGCTGAGAGGCTGAAAAGTGTTGTGGGAAACATCCATCGCCTAGGAGTCACCAACACCATCATCTGTAACTATGATGGCAGACAGTTTCCCAAGGTCTGCTTCCACTCCCTGTCCAGCCAGCACCTTTTACGAATCACTCAGTTTTCCTTTCCCTTATGGCTTCCTTTTTTGTATTCTTTCTCTAAATTTTGGTATATTCTTTCCTGATCTGTTCACTGAGGATAGGCTCTTTTCCATACATTACCCTTTGGTTTCTGTGTTGCTTACTGCGTCATCCTAAACTATGAAGTTTTGTTGTGAATGGTAGGTGATGGGAGGTTTTGACAGAGTGTTGTTGGACGCCCCTTGCTCAGGTACAGGGGTCATCTCCAAGGATCCAGCAGTGAAAACTAGCAAGGTATTAATTCATGATTATTATTATTATTATTATTATTATTACATTCATAGTTGTATAATAGTCATGGACATTGTATGACTTCTGTGTATGATGAACATTTTGGTATTGGTCAACATGAGGCACTAAAACGCTGTATTTTATGCTGTAAACGTGTGCAGTGTTGCTGAAACGGACACGGATTTTGCATAAGAAACACAGAACAGAAATTGTTTTAAAGCTTGCTGCAATCAAGTTTATGATGTTTCATGTAAGTTAGTATGAGAAGTATGTAATGAACCAGCTTGCTTACTGAGCTATTGGGAAACTCCAGCACCAGGTCCTGACTGATAATTTACCATGAGAGTGGATTGGTGCATCACAATCATCAAAATGTTTTGCAACCGTTATTATTTCTCCCCCATTGAAACAGCTGGTGCTTTTACTTTTCCAACATTTTCCATCGTGTGGTGGTGTTTTTTTTTTTTGTTTTTTTTAATTTTGGGGAAATTTAAATGGTTGTACCAAAGAGCATGCAATAAAGCCCCAATGTACAACATTTTCCATTTTGAGTGTGAAAGAAACACATTTGACTTGAATAATTAATCCCTCTGCCCATTAGGACAGTTCCGATATTCTGCGCTCGGCTCATCTGCAGAAGGAGCTGATCTTGGCTGCCATCGATTCGGTCAATGCTGACTCGCAGACGGGTGGCTATCTCGTCTACTGCACCTGCTCCATTACGGTGAGCTTTTGAATACACAAGGCAATCTAATGACAAAGCGGCTGTAAGCTTTGTGGCCTGGAGGTTTCATCTTTAGATCGCTCCCTCAAAAACAACCTAGAATTTGAATAATTTGCTCATACAATTGTAATAACTAGGGATTCATAAGCTATTGTGCTTTATGACTATTGTTTAGCATAATTAACTTTGATATTGATGGTTCATCTTGAAATGGGCATATCGATAAAATATTGTGGCATAATTTGTGAATTAGACAGGTGGTTGAAACAGCCATGCATTTATTGATATAAATTGTTAGAACCCATTATTACGATCATGCTAGAAGACAGGGTGAAATAAAATAAGCAGCAAAAGACCACTTTGAATTCAACCATTTGTACAACTCCTGGAGTTAATCAGCTATTTTGTCTGTTCAACTCTAAATTCAAGTTTCAAAGTGAAAACTTGCTCAACAATGGCATAGGAGCACAATGCGTAAAGATGAGATTGCACACAAAGGAAAAATACGTGACAAATGGTGGTGTTTTATAGATGGAAGAGAACGAGTGGGTTGTGGATTATGCCCTAAAGAAGAGAAATGTCAAACTGGTTCCCACAGGATTGGACTTTGGCAAAGAAGGCTTCACCAGGTACTGTAGCGATATAGTTGATGCCCCATCAAGAGCATGCAATGATTTCTTAAACCACAGTGAATAAGTAAAATAACGTATTTCCATTTCAAAATCCCCCGCACAGGTTTAAAGAGCGACGTTTCCACCCTTCACTTAAGCTGTGTCGGAGGTTCTACCCACATTCCCACAACATGGACGGCTTCTTTGTGGCAAAGCTGAAGAAGTTCTCCAACACCATCCCCACAGCACCCGCAGGTAACCGTAAGACGGAGGGTGCGTGTTAAATTTTAGACCGAACAGTTTATTCGTCTTTTCTCATTATTTTAATTATCTTTTGCTCTACAGAAGAGAACGAAAATTCCAGCAAAACAGAAATACCTGCTACACCAGAGGGGAAAAACTCGAAAGCAGAGTCTAAGCAGCAGAGCAAAGGTACGCAGGGAAAAGCCAAAGAGACTGAGCAGCAATCAAAAGCTACTAGCAAGAACAAAACAGAAAGCCCCACTGCAAACCAAAAGCCTGTGGTAAAAGGTAAAAAATTAAAGGATGGCGGGCCTAAAAGGAAATTTGCAAAAATGGATGAACAGAATTCAAAGGAAGGCAAGAGCAAAGAAAATCTCAAAGTCCTAAAAGTGGACAAGGACATAATAAATGAGTGTGTGACTGAGAAAACAGAGGGAAGCTTGCTTAAGAAGAAGACAAACAAGAAGAATCAGAAGAACCTCTTTAAAAGAAGGAAGAATAAAATGGGAAAAACAAATTAAAAAAGTAAAAAAAAAAATGGCGCCGACGCAGCAAGAGGCTGGACAATAGCATGGGGGATTTTATAATCAAACAAAACGTCCTTAAGACACCTTGTACACTTGTGAACTTTAACTAAAAGAACTTTGTCGTCTAGGATGTGTTAGACCATGGACTTTAATTTACTATTCCAGTCAAATCCAAATAAAAGTGTACTTACGTCTTTCTTTACTTGTAAGAACAATGGTTTGAGAGCAAGATTTTGTGAAGCATGCATTTTAAATTTTAGATTTAAATACATGTTTGAGGTCCTTTCCAAGTTCTATGTATTCCGAATGTAACATTGATGTTACATTGACAGAAATAAACTTTGATAGAAATGTCGCTGGGTATTTGGCTAAAAACGGCTCTAGTTGTGTGGATCATGTTCTGCTTTTATGCAATACAGCACATCAGAAAACATCAAGAACCATGTCTACAGGCATTGATGATAGAAAATGTAGGCTTGCTGTGAGTGCCTTAGTTTTAGCCTTTGCTCTTGCTTTGGTGACTGGATTTATCAGGTATAAATCATAGTGAAGGTTGCATAACTGTGAACAAACCACAAGCATTTTAGGTACTTAAAGCAAATGACTCGGCACTCACTGTATCACCCGCTCCATGCAGCAATATTAAAAAAATCTTTAAAAAAAACAAAACCGCTAATACTCGCTGGCATGGAACGGCAGCCGTGGTTAACCAGGGATGTTAAGAAAACTTTTAAAATGTCTGCCACTCCAATCAGTATCATGCCTGGCACCAAGACAGAAGACCTGATAGGAGTGCAGAAATAAGTCAATAGAGTTCTTGCTTTATGGAAAGTATAGACTGATAAACCAAAGCTTGTATTTATTGATTTATGACGGATGTGTTTAAGCATGTACAGTCAGCTCCAGAACTACTGGCACCTTCATCATATATCAAGTGCATCATGCAATGGCTATAAAAAAATATCTGCATGCCTGAAAATGCCCATTCCACTGTTCATCACTGGGCCATCATTGAAACGTTTAAAACAGCTAGAGCTGTGATGAATCGCACACTGTGTGGAGGATAGTAAGAGAGAGAATAATTTTCTCCAAGGATTTACTAGAACAAAATACTACCAAAAGTATGTGAGCCCCTGACCATCACGACATAAATGAGCTTGTTGAACATCCCATTCCAAATTATGGGCGTTAATCTGGAGTTGCCCCCATTTGCCCCTTTACCAGCCTCCACTCTTCTGGAAAGGCTTTCTACAAGATTCTTTGCCTAGCCATCACTTAAAGTGTTCAATAAAATCTTCTTGCACTTCCTGATTCTTCCTGTACATAATGTATGGCATGATTCACCAAAGACATACTTTGTATTAGGTTTGTTTACATCCACAGTATGTTAATAGATATAAAATCAGCATTGCTGTGGTGACTGTTGTATTGATGAATCCAATAGGTGTTCCGGCATTGATTTTATTTTGTCTGATGTACAGTGATCCCCCGCAATATCGCGGTTCACCTATCGCAGGTTCACTGCATCGCGGATTTTCAGATTTTGATTTGCAGAATTTTTTGGCTTTCGCGGGACTCTGGAATCTAAAATATAATTTTTTTTTAAAAAATGTTAATTCAAACATTTAAAGAACATTTAAATCAAAATAAAACAGTATGCACTGTATTTCATCAGCGTATGAATACACAGTGGCGGTGTACGCCACTTCCGCTTGAGCTAGTAAACAGGCTCTAAACAGGAAGTGACCTCACCGGCAGTAAGTATGCATGTAGAATATTATATGTTAAAATTACATATGTTTTTAAGAGTGTAAAAAGTGTTTCCTCATACCCTCCGCGATAGGTGGGGGTTCACTGTATGTGCGCTCTTGCATTAAAATAGAATCTGAAGATGATTTCTGAACATATAACCAGTGGCACTGGCATATATATCCATCCAATTGAATCAGTCGTGAACTACAACCCACTGTAAAGCACAAAATAAATAGGGAGTGCCCAATTAGATATATGGAAGCCCAAACCTAATTGGCACAGCACCATCAAGAAAACAGTGCGACTTCATTCATTCACACGATTCAAGTAAAAATAAATAAAACGTACCACATGAGTATATTTAAAAGTAATAAACATACAGTTGGTCCTCGCATTAACGGACTAATTGGGGGGAGAGGTTGTCTGTTGACTTGAATAGTCCAATGATGTGAAGGGGGGGGGGTTTAAAATAGTGGAAATCGAAGGAAAAACACCACTAAGGTCCATAAAAATGCTACTCAAGTACTGTATACATGACTAGCAGCATAACGACCAACAAAAATAGGCAAGAACATTAAATCCTAATGTAAATAAATATGCAAATACAATTGTAAATCTCATTTCCCTTATGTGTGTTCACACCATACTCCTCAGAAACACCAAACTTCTTAAGCTCTAATTTCTGGCCAATACTAAGACTGACACGCTTTCTTTTACCACTAGACTTATCTTTGGGTGGCATAATGATGGCACTGGGCAGAAAAACAGTGAAAAACACCAAATAATCACCGAAAAAACAGTACAGCTTCACAACGACCACAGCTTGTAAGCAAGTAGTAGCACGCACGCCACTGCTTCCTAGTGGCCAATTGTTGAACTACAGGACTCAGATGGCAACACCCGGGATTTTTAAACTTTCGTACCAGACATTCTGGCTAATGGACTATGTATTCAGACCAGCAGATTTTGTCTGTTGCATCCGATATCCATTAATGCAGTGTCCATAGATGAGAGGATCGATTATGTACAAGGCAGCAGAGAAGAGCACTGAAATATTGAGGAAGGCTGGGCTTCCCCACTACATCCTCACTGCTCTTTACAGGGGCACCAACCTACAGTCGACAGTGAGGACAAGGGGGAACATCATAAGGGTATTGACGTACTATACGGGATACATACCACGAGCACTGTCTCAGAAAATAATGGCTGATCTCTCTCATCCTTCTCATAAACTCCTTGTACCACTGCTATCCAGCAGAAGATACCAAACTGTCCAGGTCAAGTCCCTCTGATTCCGGAGCAGCTTCTTTCCACAAGCTGTCAGGATCCTCAGTAATAAACTGCCTGCTGCTCCCCTACATTCGACTGAATGAACACAACCCCATGACACTCTGGTCACTTTAAATATTATTCACTTTATGTCCTCTCATTACAACAAAGGAATCAGTATTACTTATCACACATGGCACTGTACCTTTATTTCTATAACTCGGGGGTGTCTGTGCTGCTAGTGGTGTTATGATCTACTCACCACACACCACCCGCTACACCATTTTACTGCATATTGTATTTAATATAATGTCGTATTTAGTATATTCATTGTATTATTCTCTGTTCTGTCCACTTTCTTGTATTTCCTGTAGGATCTATTGTGCATGGCCACTTTTGATTCCCTCACATTTTGCACTGTATGCAGTGCTGCACCAAGTACTTGGAGAAGGCTACTTCGTTCTACTGTATACTTGTACACAGCAGGTAGCTACAGTAGGTCCAACGAAAGCCATACTCGCTTGTCCGCATATCGTCTTCACACATTTTTAAGATGTTAGGAAATGTGTATAGATTCTTGACAGTCCCATCGACTTTAACACAAGACAAGATTGATCACTCACAAATCTGCTAATGTTTGCAAATGAAACACACAATGTGTTGATCAGAATATTTTTGTCCTGCACGTATTTCACGGTACTGGCCGCAGACACTGTAGCAGTGGCGGAACAATTGTACACAAGGCCCTGGGGGGGCCTTTGTGCCGCCCGCCCCCGTGACTGTAATTACGGCCTGGGGGGGTTGATGGCTGTGGCATTCCGAAACTGTAATTACAGATGGGGGGTGCGATTGGTGTTCTGCATTTTTGGGAGGGGCCTTTTATAGCCTGGGTGGAGGGCACCCTATGAATCAGGGGAGGGCCCTGGGCCCAGGGCCCAGGAGCGGTGGCCCTGCCCGCCCTGCCCGCCCTGCCCGTAGCTCCGCCCCTGCACTGTAGCACATTAAGGAAACGTCTGTCACTATGCTACTGACCTTAATGTGTTTCATCTTTCATGTGTAATCCAGAGTCTTTTAAATGGCGCACATTACTTCGTGCTTCCTAATGTTTATAGAGGTCCCCGATGGGGAGAAAAAAAAAAAAAAAGTTAAAATGGTAAGAGCTCTAAGGGAGCTGGTATAAAGCACATACAGAAAGCCACTGCCTTCAAGCGCACACACACATGTCCCACTGATGCTGGTGCTATTAGGTGACATCTGATTACTATGGTCCATTGAGCCCAGTACAGGAAAGAAAAAACCCCTCTATTCTTTTGTCCTGCCTGGAACATGTGGGTCTGATGGGGTCAGTGTGGGTCTTGTATGGCTCTGTCTAAACTGTCAGTGCGATATGAATGGTAACCTACTATTTGCAGATGACTTTGCATTAACCCTGCTGGCATCTGACCGCAGTGCATTCATCGACTCGAACAGGCGCTCGTGATGGGTTTGTTTAACACACAAACTCCCGCCATGAGCCTCACTTTTCCCGCCATTCACCACGATCACCATGGCAACAAACGCAGTCAACCACTTGCAACGGGTGCGTCCGCTGTCTCTACTGTGAAGCAGGATTTCTCTCCTGGAGAAAACATGCTAATCACTGCTCATTGTTCCAACATGAGCTGAGAGTGTGGGCAAAGCTTTGATTTTAATTACAGTGCTGTGGAATCACGCCGAGGAGATAATAGCGCGTCGTGCTAAAGGCGTTCAGACCTGTGGCTAATGGAGTTTAGATTTTCCTCCTCTCAGTCCGATTGAGCACCATTGTGAGTAGTTAATTGCAACGATCTCGAGCATACAAATATGATTGAAAAGGTGTGTAGGGGTGTGTGTGCGTAGGCGGACTGAAGCCTACATATTGTCCAGATCACAAATGCACTCACACACACACACATTATCATACTAACAGCCCATTTTGACTCATGCTCATTTTTATTCATTTAACATTGGCCTCATTGCTCTATTATGAAATACTTTAACTTTAACTATTATTGCGTGTTGCGGAGGTGGTTCTCCTGTAGTCAAAGATGTTTTCTTTTTTTTTTTCCCCACACTTGTGTTTGCTTTAATTGTATTATTTTATGGGATATATCATACAGATCTGATTCTGATTGACATTGTAAATTTCCCAAGTTCAGTCAGGCAACTCAGGCAGGTGCTCCCAAATGAAAATCGGGCACCTGATACTGAATCTATGACCAGGAGCAGTGGGTCCCTATACTGAACCATGTCTGTGTGGCGATCAGTGTTATACTGCTGTCAACAGTTCAATGAGTGCTACATTTTTTGTAATTGAATATGAAAAATAATGATGACTCATTGGTCTTCACCCTAAACTCATGAATGAATGAAATCCCACGGTATGACATCATATTACAGGCGAGACAATGCACAGAAACAATAATCTATGTTGGCATGTGAAATATGTTGTCTTTTTAGGGGTTTAAAAATGACAATCTTAAATATACTAGACAGCTTCATGTACAGTGTGTAAAATGATTGTAAACTTATTTAAATGTAAAGCACAAATTTCTGTAAATTCCTTAGTAAATGTTCCTCTCAGCAGTTTTAAGGTGAAACTCTTATGCCATGTCACTGTCGCGGAGAAATTTTCAACGTCAGAATCAAATCATGAGAGTTTTTTTTGCTAGAGTTGGGGTACGCCCCTGTCATCTCGATAGTTCGGTGTAAGGTGATCAGAATCTTACGTCAGACTTTTTCTCATCCCAAGTCAACTACGTTTAACATTAACATCATTTTTTTTAGTCTCGGCTCATGCAAATAGTGATCTGGACAATGTCAACAGACAATAGGTGATTTCTGTCCAGCACCATCAGGAAGCAGCAATTCTTGTAGGGCAAACAGACGTTGCTGTTCACTCAACCATGGTCATGTCCACATTCTGCGGTGTCCTTTTTGTTTTTTGAACTCTGATTGGAAATTGGTCAGGGACAGTAAAAAATCTCTTAAAGTTGTTTGGTGTAAGGCCGCTATGGATGATGGGGTTCTTTGTGAATATGGAGCCTGGTTATTAGCACCAAATATTTGTTCTAGGACTACTTTACTGTGTGTGTGTGTGTGTGTGTGTGTGTGTGTGTGTGTGTGTCCGGTGTGTGTGTGTCCTGTGTGTGCACAGAATGATGAAGTCATTACTGTGAGTGTTGTGCCACAGCTTGGCCAGACAAGATCACCACCTTTGCAGGCCCCTCGTTCCCTACCTCACTTTCTGTCTGTCACTTGCTCTTTCTTTCCCTGTAACTCATAGCTTTTTTTTTTTTTTTTAACTCAAAAATGTTATTTTCAACTTTCTGCTCTCTTGCCCTTCAGTAGGTCTCTTGTCCTCTCCTCCACCTGCACACTAACACAGAAATGATCCAGCCCACACACATCCATGCATGACACCTTTCCACTTTTTTTTTTATCGTCCCTGCCCACAGAGCTGGAGCACACACACACACATCTCCATATGCACTTCACCTTCGCCGCTCTCTCTCCCTCGCTCTGAGGTGAAGCTCGAGTGCATTCCAGCAGCCTCTTGCCATCCCTTCATATTTTCTATTTCATCTCATCCCTCTGTTCGCCCACCCGTCCTCCCACTCACATTTTCCCTTTTGTCTTTCACTTTCACTCTTTCTCTTGCTCGAGTGACAACCCAAGAGCGCTACACAGGCCAATTACTCTTCTGCAGTCTTGGTGAGGGTCTAATGTAAAGTCCACTGGCGAAACTTCATTGCAGAATGGAGTAAAGCTGTGACAGTTAAGTGTGTGTGTGCATACCGTTGCTCTTATGGAAAAACAAATTTTTTATTTTTTTTTTTTTAAACAAATTCCTCCCAGTATTTTGAACCGATACAACTGACTGCCCGTGTGTGTGTGTGTGTGTGTGTGTGTGTGTGTGTGTGTGTGTGTGTGTGTGTGTTCGTTCTCACCAAAGGCAGAGCATGTGGAATGCTGATGAACTTCTCCCTTGGAAACAATAAAGCATGGTTCATAGTGTTAAGAGCGGTAATATCTGACAGCAGAGTGTAGGTATGAAAATGGGTTTGTGCCGTTGGCCAGCAGTGGTAGCAGCTGTCTGCAGAGCGGAGCTATTCTTCACTAGGAGAGCGAGAGAGGGAGACAGGGTACACAACCATAAAAACACCAATCTGATCAAACACCAGAGCCATTTACTAAACTCAAGCTGCTTTACAAGGCCAGAGATGTGTATGCGCGTCTGTGTGGTTTATATACCCCAGGAAAAATGTCTTCATCTAGCATATATATATATATATATATGACTGTTTAAATTTATATATTATTAATATATTGTTATTTATATATTGTTAATTTATGACTGAATGGCCATATCATTTACAGTGTGTGTGTGTGTGTGTGCGTGCTTAAGTGTTTGCCTGCGCTGCATGAGTGTTGGCTCTCCCCGAGTTCTCGGAGGCCGAGGGGGAGCTGCAAGCAGATGGCACTGGCAGACTGTTACTCTTAGAGAGAAAAACCATAGGAACAACAGAAAAGAGTAGAAAATACAGGAAAGTATAGACAAAAGGTTTCAGTTAGACACCGAGTAGGAGAAATGATGAATATTCCCCACTGACAGCAGATTAGAAATGGCCAGCTTGGGCACATCGTGATGCTCATGATTGGACATAGCATGCTCTCACTAGAACCATGAAGCTTTATTTGACTGGTAGCCACACCCATTTTGAACATTTCTGTTGATATCCACTGCACACAAATGCTCATTATTTTAGGCACATTTCATTCATACACAAAAGGTTCAAAGAAAAGAAAAAAATACAAATATCTAGGGGAGGGAAGAGCATTAAAGACATGCTGGCATTTGTTCCACAGTCATAACCCCGGCCAGGATGGAGCATGTTTGCCAGACAAAGCATAGCCTGGCAAACAGGGGGAAGTTAAAAAGCGACAATGATCGGATGAGGAAAGAAAAAAGGAAAGGGTAACATCATTTCGGAGAGGAGAAAGACAACCACCTCTTGTTGTGTGTTAATGTGTGTTTATTCAAGCATGGGTGCATATAAAAGGTTCAAGATGCTCTTTCAAAAGGATGTGTGGACACATGCTGGCAGGATCCACCAGACGGTCCCACCTGATATCACGTAACCTCGCAATAGCTGGTTCATCACTTGCAGAATGACAAGGCAATGACAAGATGTGGGGTTTGTGTGTCTGTGTTTGAGAGAAGGCAAATGTGTGTGTCTGGGGGAGTGGTCAGAATTAAAACGTCCTATCCTCATATAGGAGACACTATTGACACACTTCTCCAACTTACACACACACACACACCACAGAGCTCACACTATAAATCAAGTTCTGAGCGAGAGAGCGAGCGCAAAGGAGGAGGAGAGAAAAGGATGCTCATAGCAGGTGCCAAATATTGAGGGAGACGAGAGCAAGAGAATCAGACGGAGAGTGAGGATGGAGCAGAGCTCTCACTGAATAATCAGCCACAGGTTCACATACAGTCAGTCTCAGGTGAGTGACTCTTTTGGAATTTGTCTTGGAATTTTATTCGTTAAAAATAAACTCAAGATAAACGTGTGGAACAATCAAGATATTTTTCCTATCATAAAAAGTGCTTAACAGTTTGAAATAACGTACAACCTTTCATTTTCTCTTTAATTTCCTAATTTTTTTTTTCAGAATTTCTTCATCTTACTCTCACTACAAATACTTAACTTTAGTATATAATAAACTACTGAATTGCTATATATTTTGTCATGTTTTTTTCAAACGTTGGTTGCTCCGGCTGAAGCTACAGGTGCATCTCTTTGCAAATATCATGCCGAGGCAACAATTAGAAATGACACGCGACTACTAAATTCCTCCTCTATGACAGTGTACAGAAGGCTTTCCTGGGTTCTAATGTCCATGGTATTTACCTGTGTTTTAACAAAAACTCTCTTTTTCATGCAAGTCCTAGCCCAAAAGGTAGCAGATATCACCACCGACATTCACCGTCAGTCACCGGACATAAGAAATAACACTCATAATAACACTTAAAAAAAAAAAAAAAAAAAAAAAGAAGAAAAAAAAAGGAGCAATTATACTGAAACAATAAATATAAATATAATAATAAAAAATTGTAACAATTTAATCTTAAGATCAATCTGCTAAAGTTTCAAATGTTTCGGTGAGTCTAGCTATGATGATAGGGATGCTGTTACTAAACTTTTAAAATGAATTGAAATGTATTGTCTTCCTTCAGGTTTGTAATAGTCTGTGTGTTTGGGCTCGTGTGTCTTTGCTGCATGATGCTGTGCTCTGCTGTTCTGGCAGTGCTGCTCCTGTTGGCACCACTGAAACCCAGCCACAGTCGAAGCCTGCACACCCCCGACCGGGCCACGCAGGTACGCAAACCATTCGGCATAGAGAAACGTTAGAACATACTTAGAGCTAAAATGCTGTCTAATAATGGATGGTAAATAACGATGGCCATTTTAGACCTAAGACAGGCCACTGCTTAGTAGTTCACCAGCTGGAATCGGGAATAAAAAACTGTTTCATTCCTATTCCCTTCTAAAGGTCATCGAGCAGTTCCTTGAGCGTTACAATGACCTTTTGACCCTAGACGACCTGGACAATCTCACCAGTGACCAATCAGAAGTGCCAGTACAGGTCTTTAATTCTGGCGTCAAAGTCGCAGAAAATCCCAAATGGATTGACATACCTGTGCAGAATGAAAACTCCTGGGTTCGTCTCCTCAAGGGAGCTCTGGCCAATCAAAAGCGAGCTTTGTCAGATCGCTCTCGGAGGGGTTGGAACCGAGGTTGCTTTGGCCTGAAGCTAGACCGAATCGGATCTATGAGTGGCCTTGGCTGCTAATGACAGACAGAGGGACAGAGCAATCCGAGACAGCTTCTAAGCATCTAGTAGATGTTCATCAGTCAGTTTCTCTCATCTATATGGTGATGTTCCTGTACAGTTTCTTTCACTGCATTTTCACTTTTCACAGTCTTTGAGGTGATATGTCGTCATTCTGTATTGTAAATTGATTACAAAGTGATGTAACGTTTCAGTGATTCTAGTTATGTCCACAGTGTAATGGTAGAGGAGTGAAAAGATGTTCCGTGTCCTTTTTTTTTATTTTTTATTATGTGTTGTTAGATAACACACACAGATTGTATTAGATCATTGTGAATCATGGGACTATATTTCATATATTACTAATCTATATCATAGATCATTAGACTACCTATGAACTGTATTTCAGACTGTTTTGAAAGATATGCATGAGCAAAACTAGCACAGTTCAAATTTATGTTTGTGTATATTTGGCATGAATAAAATGGTTAAATGTGTTAAGGGTCTGCATTGTTCCCTGTATTAAAATATGCTTATGCACCACTGGACAGAGCGGTGAAACTTTTCACAGTTGTAAACATGTCCTGTCTTTGCTATTCCCATGCCCACACTGTAGTGAAAACGGAAATATCACAAGCTCTGTCATATGCTTCTCTGTCACCATTTCAGTGTGACGATCTGTGTGCATGTATCGAATCACCTTTTCTGCCTTATTTTTATAATATAGTATAATAAATCTACTAGTTAATGCCAGTTAATGCTTCCACTCCATCAAAACTGCGAGAGATAGATGGAAATATTTTTGGGTAACTAGCACATTTATTTTCCCCTCAAAGCCACACTAATTTAGCCTTTAGTCCAAAAAGACTGGAATTCAGACCGCATCATTCCATAATGAGCTGTTCATTCCATACTAATGTGCATCGGTGATGTATTTCACGGTACACATATTTTTCGTGCTGATATACCCACAAGCACTGTGTTTCTCATTGGATACCACATGAGAAAGAGTTCTTTTTTTCACCCTTTCATTTCTTGCCAGTAATTCTTTTCACTGTGCGTGTGTGTAGGCACAAGGATTATGGATATATTCATCTCTCTTAAATCCTTTGCATATCAGCCCTAAACGTCACTCAGGCTCAGTCCTGTTGTCAATGTGTGTAAAACTGCATTAAATATCCAGTCACGTCAGCTCGCCTCTCCATACCCCAGGCATGCCTGCTTTTTTATGATTTGGCAGGCTCATGTGAGGAGATTCCAGACTAATAACCACACTGCTCAGTAAATGGTTAGCTGAAATATATAAATATGCAAATATTTCATTAATGACATATATAATCAACACTGGTAAGGATTTTCCCTTATCTTCACCACTTTTCTCCACTCTCTAGGATGTGACAATTACTTCACAAAATCAAGAGAAACGCAATTAAGATTCGCTATAATATAAGCTGATATCTCATTTAATTTTTCAAATTTATTTAATAGCTTTAACTTAATCAAAGGGCAAGATGATCCGAAGTGATAATTGTGTCAAACAGAACAGATTATGAGGACTGATTACTGAATGCTCATGTCTTTTAATAATGCTAAAGCCATACTGTACATCTTCCTAAACTGCAGAAGGCTGATACTGAGAGTCTTTATGGAGACGCCACTTATCAGTCAGTAACCAGAATTATGAAGTAGCTCAAGCAAGTGCACCAGTTAAATAAGATGAAAGTGTTCGTAGTGATATTAATTGTGCTCTACCAATTAGAAAAATCATAGCACCTTGTAGTTATGAAAGGTTCCAATTTTAAATGGACTTTAAATGGATTACTTGCTTTAAGGGGATTAACAAAAAGTTCAGCACAGTTCCCGGAGCTAAATGCCTGTCAGTGGGGAGGTGTAAAATTTCTTCCACCATAAAACTGCTGTTGTTCGTTCATCTTCTGCCATAATATTAATCCTGTTCAGGGGAAGCTGGAGCCTATTTGACATCAGGCGAGAGGCAGGGTACACCCTGGGCAGGTCCACCACACAGAAACAGACAACCATTCATACCTATGGACAATTTAGAGTAGCCTAATCTAATCCTCTGTGCATGTCTGTGGGAGGAAACTGGAGTACCTGGAGGAAACCCACACAGACACAGGGAGAACATGCAAACTCCACACAGAAGGATGCCTATGTCAAGCCCAGGGATCGAACCCAGGACCTTCTTGCTGTGAGGTGGCAGTGCTAACCACCACACCACTATAGTCTATTAAAATAAAATAGAATATAGAAAGAGTAGTGAAACTGCAATAACTACTTCTATTCTGCAGTGCTGCTACACCGCATTATTGCTACTTATTTCTGATAAAATAATCAAAAAATGTCTTCTGTTTTTCCGTAATAAACACAGTCAGCGTTTAGAAAGTTGACCATTTCCCATGCACTTCTCTGTACACAAAAGCTCTTGTGAAATTGACTCCGTATCATCTTAAAAACCCCAGTCTATCTAGAGACCATCTTTGATATACAGTATATACACAGTGGAGATCAAAATTAGTGAACAAATTACAATTTCCTAAATATCAAGGTCACTACGTAGTCCTATTTGGAAATTATCCAAATGAGATAAAAAGGTAGAAAGGTAAAAGAGCAGTATTTTATCCATATGTCATGAGTTACATAAATTCAGAAGCAGAGTATAATTAACTTAAATGAGATCCTTGAAAAAGGACACTGATCAAAATTAGAGAACAGCAATGACTGGAGCAAGAAGAAAGATCATAACTCAATTTTCTGAAGGTTTCAACAGTCACAAATTAATAAGAAGTGTACAGGCCGGTGCTTTGAATGACTTCAACACATCTGCGGCCACAGGACATCACTAGTCTCTCACACAGCTCTGGTGTGATGTTGGTCCACTCTTCTTGCAGTCTC
>JAQMCW010000032.1:11674262-11688598 GCA_030068335.1 Chrysichthys cranchii | reverse complement strand
TACTGTGCTTCTGAATTTATGTAACTCATGACATTTGGTTAAAATACTGCTCTTTTACTCCTGTTTGGATCATTTCCCAATAGGACTACGTAATGACCTTGACATTTAGGAAATTGTAGGTTGTTCTTTAATTTTGATCTCCACTCTATATCTGAATAATCTGTACTTGTTCACACTTTACTTTACACATTTATCAATGGCCACATTTGAAATCAAGGTATTCCGCATTATTATGACCTACATGCAGTTTCTGTTACCATTAGGTGGCACAATTTCTAAATGTCAAAACTGCTTCAAACCCATCTGGTCTGCTCAGGGTGCACTTTAACCACTGCACGACACTGAACTCTGAGCTCTCGTCCACATAATATAGATAACAAACACACGGTTTCAGAACTATCAGTTAATCTATAACACACTGAAATCCACAAGCTACACTGGACAGATATTTTAAACTGACCAGGCATGAATGAAGGCCTGCTTGCAGTGTCAATGAAGTATACCTTGAAAGGCAGCTTGCTGTTGAATGAGAAATTGGGTGAACCTTTGTAATCTCATCTGACATAAGCACTAAATGACTTTAAAGTTTAAAGCTTGTCTGATTTCACTGAACCCGTTTGCTTCAGTTGTCAGTGAGCAAGGTGCCCGGTTCCAAACACTCCACTGGAGCAGATAACTGCATATATAAAGGGTGTGGGGTCGGCCTTTAGAGTATTTTTAGCTTGCCCCTGGCCCCTCTCCAGCACATTCTGCATTGAAGAGGGATAGGGGGAAACCAGAACGTACAAAACGCATGTTAACGTCCACAGGCAAAGCTGATTACACAAACTGATGCAAATTATATGTACCACAAAAGAAATACATGTACTTATAAGTATAAAGCATTCAAATCTGCTGTATAAAAAGTTCAAATCTGCTCTAAATGTTTTAGAAATAGATCACTGTTCAAGCTACAGTAGGCTTAAGATTTTCTTCAGAAGGGTAAATCGGTAGGAATTGAGGGGGCGTTAGGTAATTTACATATAAGCTTTTAAAATTATTCTGAGTCCTGGAGCTAAAATGCTAATATGAAAACATATGCAAATTGCAGGATTATTGTCTGCAACCAGTCATGTAAAATATGTTGAGGTTTCCAATATATATGTTGGTGTATGGTTGTCCCAAGCTGAAACCCTTAGTCTACCAGGACTTACCAACGCATAAAAAAGTTCACGCAGCATAGCTGTAAAAATCCATATCTCACTTTAAGCCATCCCTGCAACTCTGGAAAAAAACGAATGCTGTTAATCGCATTAAACGCAGAGCTGTCTCAGTAAGGTAGCTAATCTGCAGAGTACAATAGCATTTGTTGATTGTCCTTTTTCATGCAGGATTTTTCAGTCAGCTCATTAAAAATGGTTAATCAAAATGAAGATTTGCAATATGGGATTTTTCAGGGCTGATTGATTGAAATGTGACATGTAAACAAGGATTTGATTTTTTTTCCCTCTGGGGTGTATCAAGAATGCTATCAGATTCAGTCCTCTCATTGGGATCTTACCTGTGATTACCCCGATGAGTTAAAATAATGATGAAGGTGTTTAATGGCCAGTGACATAAGAGCTAGTCTCTTATTTAACACACCATACATGTTGAGTTTGACCTTTTCCTCATCTGTGACCTTAAGACCACTGAACGAAGCCAAAAGGCAGAGGGTTTACAGCTCAGGCCTTGTCAGCACAAATATGCAAGCACAGCAACTTCAGACGACACATTATAGCACCCACGCAGAACAAATACAGTTCATTGCAGACAGCCTAACAATTTCTGCAGGGCTATATTTTTTTAATTGAACTTAAATAACTTTATGTTAATAAATTAACAAAATGTTAACTGTACAGAAGATTTTCTATGATATTTTATAGTAGCACATTCAGAAAGAAATTAGAATTGCATTTAGTTTGGCTGTAAATGATTGTATTATTTTTTCCAAAAAAATGTTGTCATTCATAAATTTTATATGAGGCTTGAATGCAGTAGACAGACACATACACTCCTCTGCATGTTCAGTGGTAGGAGGTTCACCAGGGCAGACCTCTCAGAGACTACAGTGTGAGCCTCCACATACACTCACAGGCTTGAGGGCACGGATGGAGACATGCAAGTGAAGGCTGATTAAAAGTGAAGGGTCATGGACTTTCTGGTAAATGTCACCCACTCAGAAAGAGAGTGATTTGATCCCTTGCTCCAGCTCTCTTTCACTGTCTGTCTGAGGCTTGTGAGAAGGTCAAAGTTGGTCAAGCTCACTTCATACTGCTCTCCCTGAAGACTGATCTGATGTGACCAGTCATAGTTGTTTTCTTTTGAGATTCTTAGATATTCTTTCAAAGTATGAGTGTAATTCTGAGTAATATATAAAAGGCATTATTTACACAGCATGGGTTTGCAAATTATTTTTGAATCCTCTGCTGGATGTTCTTCTGAAACCAGTGAATTCATTCAGTATGCTGAAGTGAACTTAAGCAGGCCCACGTCATCAGAATTTACCGAGATTTAAACTGATCTTATATTTATTATAATCCTTATAATTATTCTAAGGTTAGATGCAGCCTAGATGTGATTTTGCAGCAGATCTGCAGCAGAAGTGCATAACTCCTGCATGGAACTTCAAAGTCAGATGATTGTCCTTCCCAAACACACCTCATTCGGCTCATTTAAGTATCTGTTAATAAAATGTCAGAAATCATACACTTCCCTTGTGCAAAGTGCGTCTTAAGTGCTCGCATCTTGCGCTTAGCATTGACTTGGGCTCTAAGCTACCCCATTGCATTATGGGAAGTTAACAAATCTCATTAATCAAATTAATAAAACTAGTTAACCAGCCCAAATGCACTATGGTGTATACATAGGGGGTTCGGATATAAACCTGGACTCAGACCCTCCAGCACCGGACATGGGTATTTCTGGTCCCCAGAGTGACCTTGACATTATTAAGGGGCGGGGCGATTAGGGTGTTAAAGTCAGGGGGCGTGGCTAATGCGGCCACACCAGGAATAAAAGGCGGCCGGTTGTGCCCTTCCTCCTCACTCACACCAGTGCAAGAGACAGACAGAGGCCTCTCACAGACGGTAACTAACTCTCCCACCTGTTCACCAATAAGCCTCAGCTGCTTTTTAAGCTTAACTGCTCCAATGTTAAGTCGTTAGTAGCTGTAGTTAGTTGACTTTCTTTTTCTTTTCGACGTATAAAGTAACCTGTAGGTGAGGAGACTGTTATTCTTGGCTTTTCTCTCATGATGAACATCATCTCTGCTGCTTTCCTGTGTTATGTAAAATGAATGGATTTTTAAAAAAATTTTTTTGCCCTTAGTCATGCTACTTTTATCACCGCTCTGCTTTTAGATAAAACTAAGGTTTATTCTGTTTATACTGTCTTTTTTTTCCTTTTTTCCCCCCTCTTGCTTGGGGAGCATACCTTTTTGTGCCTCATGCCTCCTCAGTGCTTATAGATGATACTTTTTAATTTCCTTCTCCATCACTGTGCTGTGGGGAGAATGAATTTAGCTAAATGCTGCCTACCAGGTTATCCCAGCAGGTCATCGTATAGTTGACTTGTACTTTGTACACTTTGGTAATGCTACATAAAATTCAGTGTCCCACTTCTGGGCTCTAATGTCTCATTTGCCGTTTCCTTTCAGAGGACAAGACCAAAGCAGACAAAATGGTTAAAGTCGGCATTAACGGGTAAGAGACTCTCTGATTTACAGTTTGCTTGGAGGCCTAAGGACATGTTACAGAGGGAGAGGGTGATATGTCCCAGACATGGACACCTAATGTTTGACACAACTTGGGTTAATTTGGTTTATTTGCTGCTGGGCTGGTGGACATGATTTTATGTAGCCTTTTTTTGCCTTTATAGTGTCTTAGTACAAGCTGGTAGTTTTATCTGGCTTGTTGGTCTGTTTAAGGAGCTCATTCTCCACCCTGGCAACACTGCCAAATGTGACGTGCAGCTGAAATGCCTGATCACATGTGGTGTGCTTGTCCTGGCCATGTACCTCTGCACTGAATGTACTTTTTTGCAAGTTTCATAAATTGACCTATTGGACCTGTTTTGATGGCTTTCAGGTGACGTCAGGGATGCTGATTGCTTTAGCTATTTTTTTTAAAGCAATTTGTTTGCTGTGTCATCTCTGCCGTGTACCTTGTAGTTGGTGTGACGTCAGGTAATGGCAAAGCTTATCACATGGCACACAACCCTTTGTTTGCTGAGGGGCAGTTTGCCTTTGAATCCTTCCCCCATACCCTCCTATAAGACGTGCCGTGTTGAACGTGTGGATATGTGTGACCAACATGGGACAGGACTGTCTGTGGTAGCAGCTGTTCTGTACTGAATGCAGCAAGCATGAAGTATGATAAGAAATGTGAGCCTGCTGCATAGCTCAGAGGTCACTGGCATTCTTGTACATTAAAGCCTTACCAACAAGGCACCCAAATTATCTTGAAGTCCTTTGAGAGTTGTTGGGTGCCATAAGAATGTAGTGGATAAACTTGAGCGCAATGAACCCTGCAGTGTGCTATTGCTTCTGCATTGTTCAAGTGGTTGTAGATTAAGGTTTTGTGCCTACGAGTTACTTTTGTGTTCTAGTTTCTAGATCAACATGCGCTGCATTCTTTTATTCCCCTCGGTTGTCTAATGTTAAACTGTAACTAGGTGTGCAGCAACGGTTTCCCTCCCACTTCTACTCTAAGACCGGACTTTAATCTTTAGTCCAGTGTTTAGCAGTTGCTGCTCATTCCATGCGAATGCAATTCTCCAGTTGCTTACAGGCTGAATGTAAGCTTATCAAACTTGCTGATTGGTTGTGTGAGCTGAATTGCACATAGGGCCTAGAAAAGGCTCATACTTTCACTGATGTCTTTGCTCGAAGGCTGTTAGGAAGTCTGTCTGCCTTGACTATCCTCAAGTATGTTTCTTGTTCTTGGCCCTGGAAATGGTAAAACTCCCTACTGCAGTTTAAAACTATCAGGTAGTGCTTTTGTTGTAAGACTAATGTTGCCCTTTAGTGAAGCTTTTTGTGTTGCCAGCTAGCTTGTCAGGCACATAAGTAGGGGGTCTGATGGTAAGGGGTGTGCGCTGGCTTGGTGGCTGACTTGCAAAAGGATGGTCGTGCATCTGATGGTGGAATGCTTCTGCCATCTAGTGGCTTGAATATCTGTAGGGTTTTACTCTTGGCTGTTGCAGCCTAATGTTAAAGAAACTCCTTGGTAGATGTGCTGGTTTAGATTTATGAAGTCCTCAGATCTCCTAGCAGTTTAATGAGGTAAAGCATGTTAAGGGTTTTATATTTTTAAAAAAAAAGTCATAGTAAGTATTGAACTTTAGTTCCTTAGCAAGTCAGCAAAGTCCTCTTTAGTCTGTGCATGGCGTATGAATGCCGAACTGAGTATGCTTGTTTCAGATTTGGGCGTATTGGACGTCTGGTGACCCGTGCTGCTTTCCATTCCAAGAAGGTGGAGGTTGTGGCTATTAATGACCCCTTCATTGATCTGGATTATATGGTGAGTTTGCATTGCCTGTTCCCTAGGTTGTAACACATTACATTCAAACTACTTGTGTAATCCATTTTTGAAGCTGGTCACTTGAAGGACTCCAACATTTTTATGCAGTTCAAATTCTCCCTTGTCCTGCTCCATAATGTCGTGTTTTTTTTTTTTATTAAATCTGGACAGGTGTACATGTTCAAGTATGACTCCACTCATGGACGGTACAAGGGAGAGGTCAAGGCTGAAGGTGGCAAACTGGTCATTGATGGACATGCCATCACAGTTTTCAGCGAGTGAGTTCATATTTGGACATGTAGAGTTCTGTACATCATCTTGGGTTTGATTTTATTTTGGGTTTTCCACCTTCCCCCCCCATTCTTTCAGGAGGGACCCAACTAACATTAAGTGGGGTGATGCTGGTGCTCAGTATGTTGTGGAATCCACTGGTGTCTTTACCACCACTGAGAAGGCCTCTGTAAGTAAACATGTACTCAGACTTGTATGTCCTTGAATACCTCATGTAATTGTCGTTGATTGCAAGTCCTGTGGTTGCATTTTCTTGGATCTCTCCTTAGGCTCACTTGAAAGGTGGTGCCAAGAGAGTGGTCATCTCTGCCCCCAGTGCTGATGCCCCAATGTTTGTCATGGGTGTCAACCATGAGAAATATGACAACTCCCTTAAAGTAGTCAGGTAAACCTGCAGGTGCAGTCAGACAGTAGGGGGCACGATATCAATATTTAATGCCAACAGCTCAGTTAATGTGGTGTCTGGATGAACACCTTTTAAATGCTGGATGAGTGGTTTGACTTCCTCTTTCTCCTGCTCCACAGCAATGCCTCTTGCACTACCAACTGCCTGGCTCCTCTGGCTAAGGTCATCAATGATAACTTTGTCATCATTGAGGGTCTTATGGTAAGCAAGTAAGCATGTATTGGAGTGCAGAAAATTTAACTTCATTGTATTAAGCTGGATTTTTATTTCTCCCTGTTAGAGCACTGTCCATGCCATCACAGCCACCCAGAAGACTGTTGATGGTCCTTCTGGTAAACTGTGGAGAGATGGTCGTGGTGCCAGCCAGAACATCATCCCAGCCTCTACTGGTGCTGCCAAGGCTGTGGGAAAAGTTATTCCTGAGCTCAATGGGTCAGTTTCACAATGTAACTGTTCATCCCTAATTCAGGATTCCAAATTCCATTTGGCCTTTAGTCTTTTGACCTCAGTCTCAAGATGCTTTTCAGTTTTGAGACTTGTAACTTGAGTCTCAGAGGTTGGCTCATCTCGCTTTAGCTGTTAATCAGGTGCAACTTTTTCTCCCCTCTCCAGCAAGCTTACTGGTATGGCTTTCCGTGTCCCAACTCCCAATGTGTCGGTGGTTGACTTGACTGTCCGATTGGAGAAGCCTGTGAGTACATCAGTGCCCTCACCACATTCAAAATACTTAGTCTCTAGTAGTGTTGAAGGAAACTTTCTATAATTTGACATTCCTCCACCACCTTAAATGTCTAAAGTTTAGATGGCCATTTTCCTTTTTTAGACATTTGAGAATCTTGTCTTCCTTTTTGCTTTGCAGGCCAAATATGATGACATCAAGAAGGTGGTTAAGGCTGCAGCTGAGGGCCCCATGAAGGGCATTCTGGGATACACAGAACACCAGGTTTGTCAGTTATCCTGATTAAGTTTCATGCAAGTTTGGTCCCAAACTAATTCACTTGTTGGTCAGTGCTATAGCAAGTGAACCAAGCTATATATTCAAGGACCTGGTAGAGGAACATTAACTGTACATGGATATGATCGTTTATATGTGCTCAGATCATTTTATATGAATGCTAGGATTGTGCTATGCATAGCTGCAACTAGTATAAGGAACAGAACTGCTTATCAAAAGTGTTGTCCAAGCTAAACTATTGCCTGGCTTCTCATGGTCCTTTTGTGTATATAAAGGATCAGCATATCTGTTGGTATAAACATTGTCAAGTTTTGCTGCTTGAGTGACTCCCTTTTTAGGTACTCCTTTGGAAGTCCATTTGGTGACTCTAAACATTGTTCATGTCTCCAACATGCACTCAATGTTGCCTGGATTGCAGCATCACCCTTTATCTTTCTTGCTGTCACACAGGTGGTGTCCACTGATTTCAATGGTGATTCTCACTCCTCCATCTTTGATGCTGGAGCTGGAATTGCCCTTAACGATCACTTTGTTAAGCTGGTTACATGGTAAGTACTGCTCCTGTGTGTAGTTAAGAATTCTTGCATATGAATATCCATAGTAATTGATTCTCACTTGTAGGTATGACAACGAGTTTGGCTACAGCAACCGTGTCTGTGACCTGATGGCGTACATGGCATCCAAGGAGTAAATGTCACCTCGTCTTTGACAACTTGGTTCTTCTCCCAACTGATTACAAGCTGCTTGAAGTGCCATGTATAAAGACCAATTCTTTTTTTTTATATGGAAAAGCCCTGTTCTGTTTGTGTGAGGTTCAAACTGAAGATATTGAAAGCATCAATAAAAGTCCTCTGTGAGAATTGCTGATTCTTGTGGTGTTTTAAATTTTTAGTTCAATAACCTTTTAAATGTAGTGTTTAAAACTAAACATGAGCCCTTCTAGAGCTGAGAGGAGTAGGTGGTCTCTGGGTTATATGGAGACGTGCTGTGGTACTAGAGACTGTTTTCAGGTCCTCTCCAGCACTGCTTTGGGAAGCTTATGATTTGTAGTAACCTGCCATCCTTAAGTTACCTATTTGTGTAAAAGTTGTGTAAGGTTTTCACCCAAAATGCCATTTGAATTGCTGCTGAAAGTGGTGTGAATTTAGCCCTTGTTTCATTTCTACCCAAGGTGGGTGAAACAGTGTTGGCCTTTTCTCTTTAAAAAAAAAGTTCAACTGTGGCATCTGCAAAACCAGAAGCTTTCAAAGCTTCATCTTCCATGCTATTGCTGCCTTCAGTCCATTATCTGCTCGTAAACTGTTAACTAGTTTGGCTCAGTCAATTCTGCACAATGTTAACAGCATTGCATTTTGGTACATTGAGTCCAATGGAGTTTTAGGTGCTAGCAGTGAAACCTGACCAATATTTAAGTGTAAGACTGAAGAGGTTTTCTCTTGAGCACTATTGTACTTGTGCTACTGTGATTGCCTGTAACTTCAAACAGGACCGTGCAGAACAACCAATAACTTGGTACTGAAATCACTTGGTACATGAGCATTTTAATATTTGCAAGGAGTTTTCTTTGTGTAGTGACCACCTTATTTGAGGTAAGACTGTAATTAAAGTAGAGGCCCTTGAGTAAATCAAATTGCCTGGGGGTAGTATTTTTCATGTTGGAATTTATACTGGATATCCAGTCTTCCATACTTTCCACTAAGCAATAGAGGCTAAATTACATTGCTCAGGGGCAGTGCTGGATCACGTAGCTGCAGTGTTGGGGCTCAATCCCTGGTGTAAGAATGGAATGTTCAAACTTGTCCCAAAATTCTTCATCATGCGTAACCAGATATACCTTACCACAGTCTATTGTGGCTTTTATACACGAATCCTGTAGGTGACACTACAATGAGAACTTGATGTAGATTTTAGTTTAACAATCGATTCCATCTATACAGCTCAATATTTGTATTGTTTAATGTGGTGGTTATTTTGATTCGACAACCTTTCTTTTGTTCTCTCTAGAGAAGTCAGGGACTTGTTCTGGAGTGATTTTTGATTTTCCAGACCACCACTGATCAGGTGGTCTTCCAGATGATGGCCCATTCTCTCCATAGCAATGACATGACACCTGGGGGGTGTGTGTGTGTGTGTGTGTGTTTCTGGTAGGCTATGAAGGCATCAGATCATATAAGCAGTACTGCTGTTACAGGGTTCCCAAGAGTGGTGTGTGAAGCATAGCTAAGGGTAAATAATAGGGGTCTTGTGTGCATAATAAAAATAAAAATTGATCAGTTTAAACAATATAAATAAATGAAATGCATTCAGATCTCAATAACTGAAAGAAACAAAGTGTATGAATGAATGGAAAAACTCTTTGACTCCAGTAAGTATGCTGAAATATTCCAACTCGTTTTGAATGACTAAGCTTTAGGTTTAGGAAATAAATTTCCTAATATAAACACCTGTCCATATCTCATAAAGCACTCTCGAGAGCCAGTACTCACAAAATACATTAATAAGGAAAGAAAGAAAGAAAGCAGTCTCGCGAGCCGCCTGTACGTCAGCATGTAGTTTACCGTAAGTACGCTTATCACAGGGCTTTCCGCGTTCCCGTTGTGAAACTGGATTCCTTTTTGGAATTTCAAGAAATCATTTCCCACACATACTCTTCACAGAAGTTATTAATAATTATTCATATTTAAGGCCCCATATTACGGTGCAACGGCTTCACTGAGCACGACTATGTAACGAAATGCCCTAGAGCTCATCTATGTGTATTACGGTAACCTGCTGTGTAAATCCGCATCCCTTCCACTCTCCTGTAGACTTTCAGCAGGACCGGAGCCGCAGGAAGGACGCGCTGACAAAGCTTGTTTACTTTAATTCCTTACATTCATCCACTCTTGTTTTTTCCCCCCACACCTCAACCTGATTACTCTAATTATTTATCTGTGTGCTCATTTTGTTCCCGAGTGCGTCTTTAATTGTTGAGTTATTCGTGTTATTCTTCCTTTCAGCGCCTGCTCATCAGTCGTCTCCGTTCAACAAGCGCTAATCAGCTCAGAGATCATGTTTTAGCGGTGTTCACGCGCGTACTCGCTCATATCGCTCGTGCATCAAACCTGCTTGTTTGTTGAAACGCCGCCGCTTTCGCTGCCTCAGTTGTTGACCAGCCGCCGTTGATGCCAGATCTGCAGCGCTTCAGCTTCCCGTACAGTATGAACCCGCTGCTGGGCCACAGCCTGCCTGCTCCACATCCACATCCGCAGAGCTCAGAAATGCACAGCCATCCGGACTCGCCGTCCGCCGTGTTCCCGGAGGCTCTCCTGACGGCCCCGCACTCCTCCATCCTCCACCTCGGTGAGCAGCCCGGCCTCCTCGCAGACGGCGTTTCCCAAAGCGGGTTGGTGTACCTGCCCCTCGGTCCTCCTCTGCACCGGGCCGTGCCGCCTCCCCCCGCAGCCATGGCCCTGCGCAACGACCTGGGCTCCAACATCAGCGTCCTGAAGACCCTCAATCTGCGCTTCCGCTGCTTTTTGGCTAAAGTGCACGAGTTGGAGAGGAGAAACAAGATCCTGGAGAAGCAGCTGCAGCAGGTGTTGGAGAGCAACGAGCTGGCTTGTGCTGAGAGCAAAGACACTGGGGTGCAGACCGGCTTTGTTGGGCCTCTGCCATATCAGAACACCAACAACTCCGCCAAGAGACCGACTACGTTATTCACACCCCCCCTTACGACCGTGCTTAAACTCGAGCCTGATGACAAGACTCATGCTTCAGGTTCTGACCCAGGCTCCAGTCTGGCCCTCACCTCGTGCGCGCCCAGCAAATCGGCCACGGCCAACACCAACAACTCCAACAACGCGCCTAATGTGAACCGTGCTGCAGCCAGGACCGGCCCTAATCCACCCAGCCGCTGTCTGCCCGGCACTATCTGGTCGTATAATCCCAGCCGGAAGTGGCCTGCCAACTCGGAAAAGCCAGCCGTCACCAGCCCTGGAGTGTCATGGGTACACCCGGACGGAGTCGGAGTGCAGATTGACACCATCACGCCCGAAATCAGAGCCCTCTACAACGTGCTGGCCAAAGTAAAGCGGGAGAGGGACGAGTACAAGCGAAGGTGAAGGGCAACGTCGAGCCGGTTTGCACCTAGCCGAATTTGTTTTCTAGTGGCCTATGCATGTGTTCGTGTGCAATTCCTATACACAGAGAAACATCTCTTGGGTTTGTGTCGTCTGCTGAAAAACTTGTGTGTTTGGCTTGGGATCTGCCCCTCTTGTGTCACTAAACACTGCAGAGTCCGGTGTAACCCTGAGCTCAGCAGAAAACACAGACAAACTGTCTCAGACTGCAGGTTAAATAACTCTCTGTGGTATTATGAGTGCACTACATGATGAATGAAATAGCTAGACCTAATGATTGTCCAGTACTGAGCCATTTAAGGTTGCGTCTGACACGGGCGCTGTCCACGCTCCTGGTGCTGAGGATAAACCGATCGGCCTAAACTTTCCATATTTACCATTTTCCTATTTGGAAAATACACAAGCTGAGCCCAGGATTAGCACAAAAGGCCAGGTGAATTAGCGTGTACAGATTTATCACCCCGTGATGTTGAAATGTTTCGTGCATGCAGAGCATGTTGTGTCTCGCGAGTCTGTAATTGTGAAAACGCCCTTGTGTAAATCATTTCTTTTGCACTCCAGGACCGTTCCAAGCAATGATGGCACAGCAGAGTTGTTAAAGCAAGCCTCGGGTTATTTTTTCATGGATCTATGCAGCTGTAAGCTCTAATATCATCAAAGAAATTGCTGTCAAAGGGTCATGAGAGAGCCACTTTCCTGTTTCCCAAAAATACCTCCTGGCACCGGGATGTAAGAAAAGGGGATTTTGAGAGGCAGTGTGGTTATGAAGATTGACTCACACTTTACACATGTAGCATTTTTTACTCTTATAACTGCATTTGTTTATTTTTGTTTTATTTAATTTACTGCTTAATATGCTTTGAGCTGAATAACTGAGTAACTAGCAGAGACTTGAATGGGTTTTTAGAATAATGTCCATGCTGACGGCAGAGAACTGCAATTTCTAAAATCAACAATCTTTGTGAACAATCATGTGGTTTTTAGTGCGTGTTTCCCTCGTGGAAAAATCACATCTATTTTGCACGTGACCATGTGCTTTTTGCATGTGATTGTCAATTCATGTGAACATGTGGGGAAAAAAAATACGAACGTGCGTTTTTCTTAAAAACACACGTACGTTTTTCATGGGATTTTTCTGTAAAGCGTTTAGCACACAACAGATCAACAAACCACGTGATCCAGATAAGTGCTTTAAGGACCTTTTGATGAGTCACATCATAAATCATGACCCAACAGACGTCGGCTATTCTTGTCAAATGATCACGGGTCAACTTCTAGTAGCGCAAAGAACATCACAATCATGACAACTAGCAATATAATTGCAATACGGCATATTGTTTGCATTTTGTAAGCCTTTCTAGGTGATTTGTCCTGGCATGACATATTGGGGAAGAACTGAAGACACACGGGCTATCAGGCACATCAGAAATCAACTTGTTGTTTGAAAGCGACTGTTAAGACCTTTTATTATTATTATGGAATTCTAGCATGTTGCTGCAGGAAAACGCAAGGCTTATGTCCTGGCACGTCCCATTAGCTTTATTTATTTTCCGCAGTCACACAATAACAGTGTTATTTAAGGGTGGAAAGTCATTCAGCTTGCCATCTGTCCCCTGACTCATGGTTCATGGCACATGAAGACATATCTATATTTAACTTGGGACTTTTATGCTCCCATGTATGCCCCTGCAGTTTTGTTTTAGCATGAAGGCTCAACGTGGTTTTGTCTTGCTATGTCGTTACAGGGTTATTCATTCACACTACTCAAATCAGTCTGTCTTTCACTCACTCTCCCTCATTTCTGTCCTCTTTCCTGTGTCTCAGTGCTCCACACTGCATCTGCATTGCAGTTCACAGACTGCCACTGACTGAGTGCACGTGTTCCTCATCCTTTCCGTTTTTCTTTGCATCCTATCTTTCGCATCCACACACACACACACACGCACACACACACACACACACTTCCCCGTTCATCAGCCTCTTGGTAATTGTATGTTGGCACTTCAGATTTGCTTGTAACGTTTGCTGTTAGTCTATTCTTGCAGTCCATGGAGGAAGCTTTAATAAGCTGAGGGAAAACTGCAGTGTGCTGCATTTCAAAGAGCCCTTACGTAAGAGAATGTGTGAGAGAGAGAGAGAGAGAGAGAGGGCTAAAGGCTGGTTCTGTTTTACTCTGCTGCACGCTATTACTGTGAATGCTTTCCAGAAGATGTAATGAATCATTAGAAGTGTGTCAGCTCTTAAGTCATCATTTACAGTACACACACACACACACACACACATACATTCTCTTTGGTTGATGGTGTTCAGTTAATTCTGTTAGCACAGAATAGTTGCACCATCAGTGATCAAGCTCCTTTTGGCACACTGATATTGTGTTTGTTGTGTATATTGGACTTGTTAAGGTTCAATGGTCTCCCTTTTTTTTTTTTTTTTTTTAGATGGGAGGAGGAATACACCATGAGAGTGGAACTTCAACAGAAGGTCACAGATTTACAGGAGGTGAGAACATCTGATATCTGTATTGTCAGGTATTAGTGGGCTATTATCATCCCCCCTCTCTTTCCCTTTACTCTTTCACCCTGATAACCCTTGTAGTCTGGATTCAGTTTTGCAAGTTTGCATATTAAACCTAGTCTAAAAAAACTCCCGCAGGAGACCTGGGCCCTCGTTTATTATATTACATTAGCGTCATTTTGGCAGATGCTCTTTTCCAGAGTGACTTACATTTATCTCATTTTTCTACAACTGAGCAATTGAGGGTTAAGGGCCTTGCTGAAGGGCCCAGCAGAGGCAGCTTGGCAGTACTTGGATTTGAACTCCCAACCTTCCGATCAGTAGGCCAATGTCTTAATCACTAAGCTACCACTGACTATTATGATTTTTAACAGTATTTGCACACAAATATGGGCATGTATTGGAATACAATAGGAATTGTTCATGGTCTTTTAACCCTCGTAATGTCCTCCCGTTTGACTTACACCTTTTGTCCTCTGGGGTCAAAATGACCCCACCTCCTATGA